>UCOJ01000809.1:0-62171 GCA_900474305.1 Cecidostiba fungosa | reverse complement strand
ATCAAAAACTTGCAACCAAGGGTGCAGCGACTCGGCGATGACTTTGATGTAAGTATATTAGAAAACTCCCAAGATCTAAGAGTTAAACGAATCCTTATCGAGAATGAACGGGCGGCGGAGGAATACCTATATAATTATCAGAAAGTAAGAGATGGGTCATTGATGATCAAAATCGCAAAACCACCACTCGTTTGTGACGCAATAACCTATCAGTTTGAGCGGTCTTCACCTTACGCCGAACGGTTTGCTGAAATTAAAAATTCTATTCAGGAATCCGGAGTTTGGTCGAAACTGCGTTACGGATTTGATCGACCAAATGAAACGATTTTAAAACAGGAATACAATGAACGAAATGAAAAACGCCAGGCGAAGAATGTTTTTGCCATACTACTCGTCATTATTTTAGCCTGCAGTGGGTTTATTATGGCAGTGGCCGTGTTTCTTGTGGAGTTACTTATAAGTAGCCAATATTTGTTAAAAATCTATCGGTTGTTTTATGCGTGTAATTTGTAAGTATGTGATTTTAAAGTGAAATGCAGATAATATCGGCGTTTGTCCTTTTATTTACTTATTACACATATGTGTTATATCTTGCAAACGGTATATGGAGTTGCTATTAGATCCGCACGATGTTGTTGCGAGTAATTATAATTGGTACGCGATCTCTACACTGTTTTCGAAAACAATAATTCTATCATAGTGAGCCTCTTATAGCACACATTATATCGAAACTATTATTGAGTATAAAACGGGACTAACAATGACACTTTTGTCTGACCTGCCTTGAAAACAGTTAATTTCCAAAAAACCATCAGTGGTTTGACAATCTTATAGACTATCTCCACACTTCGTGGTCACTAAAAAGGAGAATCAGGTTTGACGTGTGGACATTGTCACTTTACTAAAGGGAAGAACTATCGAGAAGCTCGTAAAAATCGTTAACGCGTGCGCTCGCGCGCAACCGGTTTTGCATCGAGACAAGGCTCGAAATTTTGAGGAAAAAATCGGTCTTCTTCGCTTGCACGCGAATGAAAGTCAACGACCTCGTTCTTATATTCACCATTCCGTTACGGGACCTCTCGGGCAATAGCCCATGGTTTCTTTGGTAAAAACAAACTTGATGGATATATATGTGTCATTGTAGAACATGTGTCTCGACCGTCGTCGTTCTCTTCTTTTTTTTTAGTAGGCCGTGCATATTTTAATTTGGAGACGTTATACGGAAGAAATGCTAAGACCGATTAACGGTTCCGTGAGTCCAATTTGTGTATCCGTAATAGCGGAATGCAACCGACGAAAAGAGAGATAGATATATAATGTATCGATTTGCATAACAATGGAAAAATATATGAACAACGAAAGAGTTTTTTTGACCTTCAAGTAGCAACAACCGTATAGTGTTAATGGATAATAAAAAATGATGCGCATTAAACCTTGTACGCATTTCCGCATATGCTTATTATTGTTTACGAACTTGTGAGGGTGCTTAAATTATTCCTTAAAAATCAATATACGAAGTACCAGTTGCCTTTAGGCTTTTAGAGTCCCTATATACTGAAATATTGAATTAAACATAAAAGAAGAATGTACAGTCACGTATGTGTGTATACAAATGCCTCAGCTTTGCTATTTCTACTTGGCGGTTTATCTTAAGTGGATGCAATTGTTCTCTAACAATTCAGTATTGATTTGCTTGAAGTATTTTTAAAATGAAAACTTGAGTGAAGCGTTTGAAAATGTTAAAGTCTTCGAAAACAAAAGGTGGATTTTCATACGAATTCAGAATATATAAAATAGTAACATGGCCTTCCGGCCTTTAGCCGTTAGAAAAGGACAACATATTCAATGCCCTGCGTTATCTGATAGCAACATCAAGTCAGGTTAGATATTATAATAGCATAATCAATCAATAAAATTTATTCCTATATAGCATATGATTATACTTTTATCGACTTTACACAAAATAAAATATAACTATATATAATCACATTAAATTTTTCATATGCATTACAGATGTTCATTATCATAACGGCCTCGGTGGAGATATACAGAAAATGTGGAAACGTAGCCGACGTTTTAGACTACTGCAGTCTGGCGGTAGCATATTTATTATCTTTCCTGAAGCTCATCTTCGTAAGAATACATTTGGCGAAAGTCCATAACAATTGTTACAACGCTCGGAAGGATTGGACGAACATAACAAATCCAGATCTCGTGAAGATTATGATCAGTTACGCCAAGACGGGCAAAAAGTTCTATTACTTTCAGATGACGATAGCCTGCTTCATAGTCACGCTGTACAACTTCAATCCATTGATTTTGACGAGGTACGATGCAGCCAATCTACCCGTGCAAACTGTTTGCACCTTCAACAACATGAGCATTTTCAAGCACACAAGTGTTTATCTGATCGAAAGCGTGGGCTTCGTTTACTTGGCTTTCGGAATAATCGGTATAGATGTTCTGTTCTTGGGTATTGCCATGCACTTGTGCGGCCAATTGCGGGTCTTGCAGAAGCAATTTAGTGAGATCGGAGTAGAATCGATGAGTCACGCCGATTGTATCCGATACCTGATATCACTGTCGAAGAGGTTTCACGAAGTGGTCAAACTGATGAATGATATTAAGAGGACTTTTAGCGAGATACTACTGATCAACTTTCTGATGAGCACTTTTTTAATAACTAGTCAGAGTACGTATGAGTATTTATAGGTACATTTCCTATAAATTAAGAAAATTGTTTCATTTCTATACCGATTTTTCACGTTCTTTGCAGGTGTAATACTTTTGCTAGCTTTAAAAGTCAACAATTATTTCTTGGCATTAAAGTGCTCGCAGACATTTCCGATTTTGTCGATAGAAATGTTTCTCTACTGCTACGTTGGCGAATTGTTGAGACGAGCTTTCGACGACATTTCCAGGGCTATATACAACAGTAACTGGTACCTGCTGCCTTCGAGGATTCGACGTGACTATTTGCTCTTTCTCATGGTCCAAACTAGTACAAGCTTTAATCTGACTGCAGGCAAAATGATTCCGGTGAATATGCATACTTTCATACAATTCGTCAGATCCATCGTGTCTTTTTTTTCGCTTATTCTATTGTTGTTCGACAGATAGGTAAATCACTATAAAGACAATACAATTGCACTACAAGAAAGTATTGATAAACTGAAATCATCTTGTATACAAATCATAAATGCGTATAATCTAAATTACGTAACACGTGGAACGGTAAAATCTCGGTAAATTATAGAGTATCACGAACAGCTTGGATGAAAATTAACCGACTACACACACCAGAAGCTAATTGCACGTCATTTCTCGATCGCCTCGACGTCCAACCCGCTAAGCATCGTCATCATCACTACAGCCTCCAGCCAAAGTCATTATCGTCACCATAATCTCCATTACCATCAGCCTATCTCATAATCGTAGCAGTGAGAGCAAGAATCTATAGGAAGTCGAGATCAATCAATCACTCTAAAAGACAAAACCATCTCGTCCTTGACCTCGAGTACACCCTTGTATGCACGCAATGCTTATTATACTTGTTATAAAAGAGCTCGAGAGGGCATTTTCTGTATAGGGGCAACGTCCTTTCGGGCTGGTCATCGTCAAGTTCGTTCGCCCGCGTTGCCCTCGCACAGAAAAACACATATACACACACACTGTGTAATACCGGTTCTCCAGGTCTGTCCGAGCGCGTGTTGTATGCCTCCTCCTCCGTTCCCTTGTTTTATCGAGATTTACAGGCCAGCTCGGAGAGGGAAAGGCGCCGGACTTCATTTTTAGCGTGTCTTCCGTCGGCGCCGGCCACGCGTTCGCTCTTTTAGACTTGGCTCTTATTGCGCTGCTGCTTTCACGAGGAAGAAGATGAGCGTCAAAGCTATGAAGGTCCTGCTGGTGGTTTTTGGAATTTTCGGGGTGGCAAGGGCGAGGAGTGTAGCTACGTACGATCAGAGGCAGGAGGGTAAAGTCAACGTGCAGATCGACGTAAAGGATGTGCAGATCGTCGCTCTCGTTGACTCGGAGATGCTCGAGGACTACACGGTAAGCGTGTGTGTGCGTATTGTTCTTGTTTTTTTTTTTAATTTTTTTTTCTTCTGATTTGTGTGAATGCAATAGTATTCAAACGAGCTACGATAAATCGGATGCATTTCGATTTTCAGAACTACGACTACGCTTACGACTACGCGGACTTTACGATAAAGCCAAGCTCGCGACCGACGACCGGTAAGCCTCCGAGCACTGCTGGTGATGGTAGTAGTACCAGTAGTAGTAACGAGGAGGCATGGAGCACTTGGCCGACGAATCCGACCTCTTCTGTATCACCCTCGTCCGACAACACGATCTCTGAAGCTGCCTCCGATGAATCTTCATCGACGAAAGCTCCCGAAGTAAGTTCACCAACGGTCTCCGTTTCAATCCCCGCAGACGAAAGCGTACCCGCAACGATTGCCGTCGCTCTGGTTCACCACAATCCCTTGGAGGACGAGAACAAGAAGATCGTCGAGGGTGTGAGCAATGCCTCGAAGATCGAGGCTGAGAAACAGCAGCAGATCCAAGCGGAGCTTTCGACCTCGACAACAACAACGACGACGACGACGACTGTGGCTACGGCTGTGGCTGACGAAACCAAACCCGATGGATCGAAGAGACCGGCTGGTATCGCCGAACCTAGGAAAAGGTGTCCCGTTGGATTCTTGCTCAAGTCCGGCAAGTGCTTCAAGCGCCGGTACTCCTTGATTTCGTAGGTTATTACTTTGTACACGATATTAGTTGTGGGTGAATTGGGTTTGAAAAATATGAAAAAGCTATCGTATATAAACGGCGTTAGATCGTTAATACGAGCTCGTTCGCTTTTTTTCACAGTTTAATGAGTATTCAATTACCCTGAAATAAGTAATCAAATATCTGATTAGCCAATTCAGCCGCAAGTTTATACACACAGAGAGAATTTTACTTTCATAGACATAAATTCGTTTTACAGGCCGAGACTTGCGCTGATGAAACTTGCGCCGGCTCTGTTGGGCAAGTCGAACATATTGAGCAGAATTCCAGCAGCAGCACAGCAGCAGTCGCAGTAGAGCCAGACCCTAGTTCGTAGAATTCACCTGATGTAATAAGTGATATCGATACGTGTGTGCTTCGTTTAGCAATAAGAATGACACGATTCATCATCCATCTATTTTCGTACAATTATAATTAAGTTCCTACATGAATGTTCATTCTCATCTTCATTTGTATACTTTAGATTAGATTTAAGGCTATTTTTTTTTAGTATGTGACTGTGTGCAATAACTTTGACACCGATGAGTGTAGTGATGTAAAAGTAATAAAATTGTTGAAAACTGTAATGCTGATCCCTTTTTTTATTTGTCCACTCAAGTTGTAATTTTAAGTTATGTATGACTAAAAAAAATAAATTATAGAAGAATGATCAAAATGAAATTCAAGATGATAATATATCTTAAATGCGATGCATTGTAACATTATTATGTTCTAGATGAGTTTTTCTTTTTCGTTGCTGCACAATTTTATAACTTCTTTTTATTTATTGTTCTAATAATGACTGCATCAGCATGATCAGAAAAACAGTTCAGAATTTATCAACAAAATATCTAAAATATTTAACATATATTTTCGCGAAATATGTCGAAATATATCGACTTCAATGGATCGATTTTAAATTTAAAAATATTGACGCAAAGCGCAGTCATCTACTCCAATACAAAATCACGCCCAATGATTCATACGCTTATCAAATTCGATAAAACTCGACGAAACGAAAAAAATGTCCATCAAAAAATTCAATCACAGCAAAAAAAAAACACCTCTTCCTCTCATCTACCCATAATAGCCGCAAAATTACATGCCGCTTCCTCGTATAATACACAAATGGCTTTTGCACTCGCTCCGTATATAAACCCGCCGCTACAGCAGCAGCAGAGAGAGTGAGAGAGAGAGAGGGAACCTTTATTCGAAAGAAGCTGTACCGAGAATGAGGCTTCCCCTCCGCTGATGTTAGAGCAGCATCGACGAGGGCCTCTCGAGCTCGGCAACTGCGCCCCCGCGAACAGTCGCGACCGAGCCATCGCACGCGACGGACACATCGTCCGAAAGATCACAAGATGCTTACAAAACTCCTGGTGATCTTGCTTTCGGTGACGTTGGGCCGTGCCGCACCAGCGACTACCTACGACCAGCGCCAGGATGGCGATCTCAACGTCAAGGTCGACCTGGACAACTTTATCATCCTCGTGGCCAGGCCGAGTTCCAACATGGACGTGTTCGGCTCTTTGGCCGAGCTGTTCGCCGACGTGAAACGAGCCTCGCCTTCGGTCCAGGTAATGGGACTCGGAGCCCAGTCTGACCCAGAAGGCAAGACCACTTCGGTCCAGGACGAGCTCAAACTCGACAAGACCAAGGAGCTTGCGGACGTGTCGCTGGACGAACAACCGAAGGACGAGAAACACAAGGAGGAGATGGTCGTACTGGTCCAGGAGGGAGACAAGGCTGCGAAGAGCATCGAGGAGGTCGTCAGGACTCTGAGGAACCTCAAGGGCAAGGAGGCTCTGATCGAGAGAGACGTTGGCAAGGAGAAGACCAAGGTCGTTAAGTATAAGTTTATCGAGACTGCCGATGATCCGCTGAGCTTGAAACTTATCGGCGACGCGGTGGAGAACTGCGGACCAGGTCGGAGTCGCGATCGGTCGGGTATCTGTCAGGCGCAGAATTAGATTTGTCTGATAGTATACTTTTACGTAAGTGATATTCGTGTGGCGTCTGATCGTCAATTATATATGTATTTAAATTATTTATTATATTATACATATGCTTTTTAAATTGTTTCTTTCTTCATTATTGATGCGATGAATATTTATGTGATCTTTTATATATTATATATTTTGTAAAACTATATAATTATATTATATATGTATTTTTTATATTTGATTGTCAAAGTGCGTGAAGGTTCAATTGCTTCCTCGTATAGGGTATAATGGTGATATTACATACTTATATATTACACGAGCAAAATACTCGATTTCAAAATGCATAGCCAATACCGATCGTTGTAAAATCAATCGATTCTTCTCGCCGAGCATACCGAAAACACATTCATTAATATTCATGAGAAAAAAATTCTAACGGATACTCTGTCATTGGACTAATTATAAGGCTCGAACGGACAGACTATCTTCATTGACTCCGACAAAAAGTAGAATCAGATAATCCAGCTGACCGACACAGAGCCTTATTGTGTCGAATGTGAACGAACCCATTGATTTTACGATGATGTACCGCGATGTCCGTCTGGTATATATTGAGGGACGGTATTATACATGAAAAAAGGATAAGAGGAAAAAGGCGTTTCGCAACGTCGAGCTATATACATATCGATTTATAAATAGACTTGTAAGTTTTAACGTATTATATACGCTTATGCATGAGTCATTTTTGATACGATTTTTTTTTATAAATACCTACTTGGCAGACGGTGTGGTGCGATATTTTGTACTTTATATATAGCTATACACGCATACGATGTGTCGAGCCGATTTTTTGTACGAAAAACTAAAGCGCTTTGTATCAATCGATTGATAAAATAAAATTATTTTCCAAACTGATGCTTTGATTTTGATAAACCGTTTCATTTTCCCAACCCATTACCTCAAATTAATTTATATTTGTATTTATTACCAGAAAATGTGTCATTAATACAAAAAAATACAATGCTTCCACAATAAGTTATACAAACTACTACAAACTTTTATTTTACAATAAAATTATTTTTATTCTTTTTTTTTCTTGAAAAAAATATTTTTCACGTCGAGTTTGTTGACCTACACGTACAATCCAGTTTGATATACCAAATTTATCACGAAAATCATCAGTGCAGTCTGTAAAAAACGTCCCTACATCTACAATACAAAAAGTCCCGTAGTTTCAATACATCCATAAGCTCTGACCCCAAATGCAGATCAGCCCGTAAATTATCCAAAGATTACACTTAGACCTTCATTATATACCATCTGCAAAAATCCTTGGAGCGATTTATATTCTTCTATACAGTCGGTGCAGCTGTTCTGCGATTAGAGCCGAACAAGGAACTCATCTCTTCTGCGGGGCATTATATTACTACAAACAGGCTCTCAATGGCCAACGGGATGTATATAGACGCGTAAGTGCACTTAATAACACGCATCTCGTCGCTATATAATACACGATAGCACGACGAGGAATGAGATAAGGTCAAGGTGCCGATGGAGATATAGCGGCACTGTCAGAATCGCGATGCTCGGACGAATTGAATTTTAAATAAATTTCGGGAGTGCTGCGAAAAAAAAAGTTAAATTTACAGATGCTGGAATGAATTATGCATCGCAGAGCTTGTTGTTGAACTTTTAAACGTTCTCGCGCTATATAACGTACCTATTTTGTAAGAACAAGTGTCAATAACCCCTTTTTTTTATCGCCCGAAAAGCACCTCTCCCACCTGAGAAAAAAAAACGAACCTCTCCATCAGCTTCTCTCGGACAAAACCGGCTATTGCCCCCATCATCACCAGCTCACAACAACTATACGGGATCCACTTGCAGAGAGACAACAACACGCGTGTCTGTCGGTGCAGCTTGGGGCCAACGTCCCAGCTTGGCCCCTGATGTTCTCGCGGTCGCTGATCGCGCTTCCGTGATGCTTTCGCGGGGAAAAATCTCTCAGCTATATAACTCCTATGAGAATCGCGAGCGACCGAGGTATTCCTACCCCCCGATGGTTCAACGCACCTCTCTTTCTCTCACTCTCGGGTTCGATGATTTCTGAAGAGTCTTTGTCTCGCTGTTATCCTGAAATTCAAGATCGTGTTGCACAATATATAATATGAAGAAAAAGCCACTTATTTACTCATACCGTTTTGTGTCGCGATCGATGCCGGTCAAAGCCGAAAATCGTGTGTATTTTAAGCGATAAATCTGTTTAAAAATCGGAATCCTGCGCAGTTAAAGACAGAAACGAAGAGGTATTTCCAGTTGGTGCCTCGAGGGCAGGTATAGGCTCCGCCTCGCGGGTCCTTGAACTTGGCCGCCGCTGAAGGCGTAAGGATGCGGTGAAAGAGAGAGGGAAGGCATAAGACGACGTTCCGCTAGACGAGCTACGAGCAACCGGGCGCAAAGCTCCGCCGAGTCTCGAGTCGGCAGGACAACTTTACGCTGCTGCATCTGCCAGGAAAGAGTTAGAGGTATATACTATATATTTTTTTAATTTGGGAAAACAACGGTTTCTTCTTTTCAACGGCGATACAATGGGGAGTTTGTATATTGCGGGATTTTTTTTTTTTTTTGGGTGATAGTTTAAGTCTTGTCTTGCTTATCTTGGAAGAAACTACTTAGATCGTCGTGCAATATGAACTACTAGATACAGTAAAACGCGAGAAATGTAAATCTTTGAATTTTGCATACAATGCTGGAATTGCCGCTTATTATATCGATCAATTATTTTATTTCATTTTTTATTTGTTCGACGCGATTTTAAATATCACAAGTTACATATTATACGATTCTTCAGTATTACAAGCGAGAAAATGGAGTCGAGCATCAACATGCGTGTCTTCAAGACGATCCTGCTGATGATTGCATTGGCTGCGGTGAGCGTAGACGCCAGCCCTTTGCTGCATTATACACGCGATCGCGATTCTAGGCCCGATCGCAACGAGGCTTCCCCTGCTGAACTCAAGAAGGACGCGACGGACCACTACGATCAGCGTCAGAACGGCACGGAAAATTACAGAGTCAAAGGTTTTTATGCGCATCTTCTTTTTAACAAAAATGAATAAACTTTAAAAATGGTGAAACTTTCTTTTACGTTAGAAGGAGATTTTATCAGCGCGATTACTATATATTCTGGGTCACCGAATAACACAAATTTTCTCTCTTTCTAGTGGACGGACTGGTCTTCATAATGGCACCCGCTGACTCTCTTTTACTAGCAGGTGCAGCGCTTGAACCTTCAAACTTCAATTTCAGTCAACTACTTGGCGACGCTGACAAGCCCATTAAGCCGAAACCGGACGAAGATGCGCCTCAGCCCAAGCCACAGAAGGATAATATTCCAAAATCTTCGCAGCATGATCCCATACATGCTGGGCACAAGTAAGTTTAGAACTGAAATTTTCTTGAAAAATTTCTCTCTCTCCGTTGCGACTTGTCGAATCGAAATTTTTCTTTTCAGATCTGTTCTTCGTATCTCGAACTTGATAGCACCCTTCCTCAAGCGAATGCATCATTCTCAACAATCCACAATATAAGGCTTACAATAATAAATGCTGCTTTTTAATAATGAAGTATTATCCTTAATCATCAATCGTATTGTGCGTAGCGTGCATTATATTTAAAACATCCGCAAAACTCATGTAAAAGTGATAAATTAGAATAAGACTCTTTTTATAAGTGATACTAGATACACATATTTATACATAAATAAAATAGCTTTAAAGGCGTTCATAAAAAAAAAGAAATAAAAATGACTGCTTTTATATGGAAAAAAATTTATTCGTTTTTAAAAATTAATAATTACACGTTTATTGATCACCTGCTGGCTCTGTCATCTCTTACAATCTCTTTTTGGTACGTTGACATGGTAGTTCGTAAATTGTATAAAAATGATACATTATGCGATATTATTTAGCTGTACAACAATGAAAGCTCATCGGGCGCTATAAAGTGACTGGAGCCTTGCGCGTGCGTCATAATTAAACGAAATATTCAGTTCTCTGTACAGTCAAGAGTACGTTTAACTTTAGAATAAAGCAAAGAAATAGACAAGTTAAATTGATAAAACTTAATATACAAGGACTAAGCGATATATGTTTTTGCTCGCAGCGAGGTAAGTCGATGAAAAATGTTGAAATCAGTGCGGAAGCTCTTTTTAGATGCACAAACAAAAAAAAAAAGAAATAATTTTTTCTATTTCGAAATCTTCGATAATCCATCACAGCGATATATCAATACGATTCGACGCATTTTTCTCTTTTTTCATTCAGTTACCTTAAATACTAAGAATCACTATCGTTTCCTTATATACAATTACCTCGTTTGATCACTGACACGTCTCTCTAAGGAGCACAACTAAATCACATTTCAATTTTTTCCTCTACAATTTCACATGATCCTGATAGTTGATTTCTACTTTTTGAAAAAGAACAACAAAGGACATTGATACGATTGAATTTTTAGCTTGCTATATACAATTAACAGAAATTCCATATTTTTAATATTTAAATCCCATTGTATATAGTAATATCGTATCCATAAAATACGCCTAAGATACTGCAGATTTAATTTTTTTTTTTCTAATTGATCTATTCCATTGCAGAATGCGATTGATATTGTGTCACTCAAGAGAGGCAAATTGACTCATAGAATTGATAAAAATAGAATTTCTTTAGTCTTCTACGATTTAAGAGCACACGCTCGATGAGAGAAGGACAGCAGCGTTAGCATTTTGATCTTCTTCTCTTGATTCTTCTGAAATGCATTTATTCCTTCCCATTTGACCATCGACTATCAATTCCTTTGCATCATTCATCTGTAAAATAAGGTGATGAATATCAGAAAGCTAAAAGGATTTTAAACTAGTTGATAATAGAGGAATCACTTACTTCTTTTATCACAAGTTTACAGTTTTCAATTATGCTCGTTTGATCATCCATTCCGTTACTCAAAATATCCTTGTCACTTTCTTGTGAATTTCCTCCAGTCTTTCGTTCAGCTAGGAAAATTTCTAGCCTCGTTTCTAATTCCGTTCTGAAATTTAGAGCGAATATTTAATATTGGTTGCATTTATAAAAAAAATATTAAATAAGCGTGACGTTTCTTACTTTTCGTCTTTTAATTCTTGAATGCAAGTATCGTTGTCGAGTTGTATAATACGTAAAACTTTCAAAAGTTTGGTGACAAGATTGTCAACGTCAATGACTTGATCAACAAGACTAGTGGCTGGACAGTAGTCAGTCAATGGTAGCGGACCTTCGGACGGACCGATTTCTGATTCACTTATGGATTCGCAATTTTCTTCTTCCTCGTCTTCGACCTGGCACGGCAATAATGTTTAATACAACAAAGACCTAATTTAGTAAATGTTTTTATATTAAGTATTAAAATACTCACTTTACGCCTATTCAGTATTGCTTGCGACAGATTATTTAGGCTACTAGATTCGCCATTCATTTTGCTTTTTCTCAGATCATGCTCTTCAACAGTCTCAGGAACACTCAGAACTCGTCTAAGTGAATCACAACTAGATACCATATTATGCGAATAGGTGTCTGGTAAAGGAACATCTTCTAGCACATTTTCCATCATTAGGCAAGGCTCTGTTTCGAAATCGAGTAGATCGGACGAAGATTCTGTGCTAAAGTCTAAAATAAAAGAGAATTCAAAATCATTATTAAAGTTCGTAATATAAAATATAAGATAATGTTTAATTAGTTTACGATAATACGAACTAACCTTTTCGTATTACTTTGGATGAATCGTTATATTTCTTTTCGTTCGTTGGTTTTGTCGCAAATGGATGCGTCGCTGCATTCCTTATTGCTCCAATGACGGCGGAAACGAAAGAACCTCTCTTAGGGCTCGGTGTGCAGTCTTTGATGCTGTGTTTTGAACTAACAGGACTTGACTCAACGCTACTGTTGCTTCGACTGAAAGCTTCGTTATGATAGACAACATCCTGCGGAAATATTTGTTTTTATTAACTAGATGACTAAATTTTTTTTTTAATCAGATATAATAAAATGCAATCACATTAGCAAATGCTAACGAGCTGATGAAGCAAATTATTAAAATTAAATTGCATACCTCAAGATCCTTTTCCGAAATATTGTACGATACGATTAGTTGATCCACTAATCCCTCCAATCTACTTCCTAGGCCAGAAAGAGCAACAGAAGCACCCGACACCGCCGCTCCTTGTGCGAGCAAAAGTTCTTTGCTTCTTCTTTCAACGGCATTTAATTTCATGCTCAGCGACAAGTTTTCTTGCCTTCTTTGCTCACTAATTCTAACAAGATGTTTGCACTCTTCTGTTTGCCTTTCAAGCTCGGACGACAGTTGTTTTATACTTTCATCTTTCTTCTTTGATTCTGTTTCAGCTTCCTTTAGCGCGATCTCTAAAGTAGCCTTTTCCTCTTGTAAGAAGTCTTGCATTTCCATCGATTCGGCTTCCAGTTCTTGCTGTTGTTGAAGCAAAACCTTCTGAGCTGCCAGACTTTTTTCTAAATCCTGTGCAAACAAAACAATGAATTAAGTCAGAAAGAATTTCAATACAGCATTCATTTCGATTCTTTGCTCTAAATGATTCTTACTCTACTCAGCATTCTACACAGCGATTGCAGATCAGCTATCTCAATCTGTTGATTAGCAACAACTTGTCCTGAAGATTGAAAATGAGATTCTAACTCCAAAAAGCTGTCGCTTCCATCTGTAATATAACAAGAAACACTCTTTAACATCTGAGCGACACGTATATTTTAACGTACAACATAGTTCCGCCAAAACAAGCTGGAAACTTTCCTCAAATCTACTTAAACACAGACACTTTGAATTATACACATACCCGCATGCTCTGACTGCGGCGTGCCCAGCATAGCAAGCACTCTTTGCGCGTTCCTGTCCAATTCCTGTCGCGCAAACGCATGATCAGCCTGTTCCTCATCCAGCTTCTTCCTCAATACCTCAACCTCGGCACGCAGCTTATCGTTCTCCTTCTTATTAGCCTCGTTTTCATCAGTCGTTTTCTTAAGCTCACTCTTAACTCGCTGCAGATCATCCCAGCTTCCCTCAGTCTGGCTGTCTTTTTCCGATTTTTCGACGCTCTCGGGGTTCGGGACGATTGTCGCTATTCCGGCAAGACAGTTGTCGATGTCCTTGCCTGAAGAAAAATAACGTTGTTAGTAAGTTTGAAGAAGAATTTTTTACTCTTAAAGTAAATTAATTGCGATTTGTAATCGTCAAAGTGCTTCGCCGGTGCTATCAGCATTTGCAAAAACTATCGATTACAAATTTTGCGAGATCTTAATCTCTCTCTCTGCTGATCGAGCACGATAATTGAATGTGCAATTTTTTCTTCTACATGATTACTCGTGACGTTCAACTGTACCAGTCTTATCTTATCATATCATTCTTTAATCAACAATCCGATAATCTGGATCTTCCCAAAGACTTGAAAATTTGAAATTCCCACGAGCTTATCGCCACACTCACCCGTCAATCCCGTCTGAACACTCGTCTCGTGGTAGATTTTGGTCTTCTCGGCCGTCTTCAATTTGGGATAGGGCGGCAGACCTTTGTGCATTCCTCCGATTGATTCTTTCGAGTTGACCGCTTTCCTTCCGAGCAGCCTGTTGAGACTAGCATCTCGACTTCCGGATCGACTGCGCGTTGCTACAGGCGGCTTTTCGCTTGTCTTAGGAACTGTGAACTTGCTATGCCTGGCACTCCGTGGCAGCGTGCCGTAGGTGTCCAAAGCTTTGGAACCGCTGTCCATGCTAGCCGTCATCTTGTCCAGCATCCGCGTGGACTTGAGATCGATGCGGCCCGTGTAGAGACTCGTGCTTCGGCCGACGGTCGAGAGAGACTTACGGCCGTCTTCCGAAGGAGTCGAGCCGGGGGTTCGGGTGCTCGTCGTCGTTGCGCTGCTTTGGCGCGTCGTTGAGCCGGCTTTAGGCCTACTCGGAACTATAATTGGGAAGAGAATTTTCAGTCTATTTGGCTTTATTATTTGCAACGCATTAGTACCTATTTTTATCGCTTACGACACCACCGAAATAATAGACAACGTTTCTTTTGGAATAAAAGACTGCACGAGGAAGACTACAAAAAAGAATCGATCTCATAAGAATAAATGACGTCTCTGAATACTCGCAAAAACAGAAGTGCAGCTATAAACGCAGAAAATTAGAATAAGAAAATAAATCCATTAATATTAAGTAGAAAGAGTCGCGAAAGGCCAGACGACCGTTTATATAAACTTTAATAGCCTCACCTGTACCCCTACCACGCTGCGCCAGATCTTTATTGATCTCTGTAGTAAGCGCAGACGGCAGCGAGTCCGGTCTCGTCCTGGACCTCGAGGCAGCGGTGCTCGCGGTAGCTCCACTGGCACTTCTAGCAGTCGACGATCCCCTGTTTCCCGCGAGCGAGCTATCCCTCGTGGTGTTTGACTCTTTGACCGCGGACTTTTCCCTCGATCGACCTCTGTCCCTGCTGTTGAGACTCTGGGATTTGGTAAGGGTGTTGCGCTGTGGGCCTGTGCGTGGCTTAGCTCGAGCTCCAGTGGACGTCGTGCCGTTGACGGTGTTGCTACTGTTGCTGCTAGCCGAGGTCGCCTTGCTCGTGCGCTGGCTACTGCTCTTCTGCGATTCCATAGAGGCACTGCGAAATAACGAAGGCCAAATTTTAGAGCACATTTTATTCTTTAGTATACTCGATATATCTTTATACTCTTCGATGAAAGTTCGCTTCCAGATATTCGAAAAGCACTCCGGCTGATTGTTCCAGAAACTATAACTTGAAAACTGTGTTATAACGGAGTGAATCAGCAGATCGATCATCACGTTTCCACGAGCGAACTTTCACTCTAACGAATTTCAGGAAGAAAAAAAAAATAATAAATTAAACCTACTGGCTGGTGAGTTTCTTCTTGGCCTGAGCAACACTGGTATTAGGCCTCTTCTGTACCCTCGCCGATACGCTTCCGGCTATGGACGAGCTCTCGCTGCCACCTTCGCTGGTTCCCTCGCCGTTTCCGGCGCCAGGCGCGTTACCTCCGGTGCTCAGTCTGATGTCGTCGGGTAGAGTCGCGCAGGGGTCTTCGTACACCGAACAGCAGCTCACCAGGCTCGAATCGCACGATGCCTCGTCCAGGCCGTTACAGCTGCTCGCGTAGTCCACGCTGTTTCGGCTCTGTACCTGTTATCATTAAGTTTGTTATTATTGTGGTTTCTATAGTATCAGTAAAATTGTATACGTCGTGTTTGTGGAGACGACTTATAAGGCACAGGGAAAAAAGTCACTACATTAAAAGAGAAGAAAGAACAACAACACGAGAGATATGAATTTAGGAAGGCGATAGTCTCTGTGATTCCCCCCGGCGAGAAATGGAATTGTTGATGCAAATAAAGAAACATCTCCTATTATTCGTGAATTAATTTCTAAATTTACATCCTCCTCCTCTGCTTGAAATGTCAGGCAATTTATAATCTATTACTCTCTTCCGACAGGATACGATTGGATTGTCCGCCATATATATTTCCTACCAGACTACACATCGATTGCCTTCCAGCTGTCAATAAATAAATCCGTCCTTGGGCAAGTTCGTCGTATACGTGCATTGTTTATCGGACATAAAAGCGAAAGAAATGTCCAACTCACCCTCGGGGGTTCAACAGCGCAACCCTCGACGCCGCTATCGCTGCCATCCTTGCTGTCCTTACCCTCGACGACGTAATCCTTTTTATCGGCCTCGGCGATGGGTGTCCCGTGTTCCTCGTCCTTGACGAGTCCGTCACCTCCGGAATCGTCAGCTGGTGGCACGTGGATGACTGTGATGTTGCACTCGCTGTTGAGAGTGCAGTTGGACTCGTTGCTGATTGTGCAGTTCGCCTCGCCATCGATGATGGTACTGTTGAGCTCGATTAAAGAGCGTCGTGTCTCTTTGAGGATGACGCCGGAGTCTATGGGTGAGCCCAGATCCTCGTCCGCCGGCATACCTGAATCTTGACGGGATACGCCGTTCTGGTGTACTTCCAACTGTGGAGTTTGAATTTTTCTGGTTAGTTTTTTTTTTTTTATATTATAGCTGTGCTGGAGTGATTTCCCACGTATTATATATACTCGGGACAGTAGTGACATTCGCGTTTCACGAAGAGAAAGTCCTGAGAATTGCGGAAAAATACGAATTGAGAGAAGGAAATAAGATTTTTGGCAGAAGATGCTAAAGTGGCACAGAGATGTGTGAAAGCAGTCGGGGATTTACTTTGTCGTGACCTCATGCATTTCTGTACATTAAAAATCAGAGCAATTAAGGTTTTTCCCAGAATATTTGAAACACTCGCTTTGACGTAAGTGCAAAACTGTCTCAGTAATTTTTATACTCACGAAAAATTAATTTAAATATCCGATCGCATGAATAACGAGCTTAATTCCGTGTATAACCACATAATGATTGAAATCTCGGCTAGTAAAACATCCTACGTTCGTCAAATCACAATCAATAAAAAAATTATCTCTACACAAGTGGAACGAAATCCAGTCGTCGAAACAAATACAAGTTAGTCCACGACAAGCAGAATCGATAGCAATAATCCCGAAAAGAAAAATTGAATCATCAATACCTTATCATCCTCCTCGTTCTTGATCGGCGACTCCATGGCTGACCCCGTGTCGCTCTCAGCAGTCCGTTCAGTCTCTCTCTTTTCTCTCGTTGTCTCTCGTTGTGGGCATTCTGTCCCTCTCCGCCTCACTGCCCTTCCCTCTCAGTCTGCAACATTAATCGGAAGAAGGCAGAGCCTTGATTAAATATTGCAAAGACATCACACGCGAGGACGTCGTGATGTGTGTGTATATACATACATATAAACCGCCCGCGGCGGTAATGGATTGACGATATGTATATGTGTGGGTGTGGGTGTCCGTAGGGTAGAAGAAAGCAATTTCGGGAAGGAGGAGCGGTGGCAATCTGCCCCGACGGGATTGGACTTGGGCTGATGCAGTTTCGTCGTCCCGGGAAATTCGATTTTAACTAAAAATGACGAGGGAATGGATTTTTCGATGAGTGGCTGTCTTTTCATGCGTATTTTTTTTAAATTATCGGGGATACGTATGTTTACACTTCCGGACAGATTATATAATGCTAGTATCGAAAATTCGATTCGAATCACTGCACTCGATATATTTTGGTGATGCGCTATTATGCAGTCTTAAAAAAAAGCCGATGACAAAGAGCAATTAAATCAATACTCTTTTTTTTATAGAATACGTACAGTTATTAGACGTATACTGACGTCACATTTGCAAAAGATAAACCCGCGGAAAAAGGTTCAAAGTGACGATAAATCAAGATAAGGCTATATAATCAAGGGGAATTCCTCATCACGCTTGATGAAAAGAGCGCCGAAAATATCTCGCGGAATCGCGCATCGCGTTGCATTGATAAAGACCGTAATTCTTTGACATTATAGTAAAATACAATAAGCTCTGATGCGTTTTGCAATCAACCGAATCTACGATGATGAAGTGTAAAGTAAATATCCCTATCGCGCGAATTTCGATTAGAAAAAGTCCCCGCGCCGTACACAAAAAATGACACAATATAGTGTCTTATCATTATATCTCGGTTATTAAAAAATCTATTGTCCGTATATAACGTATACCTATGTATAACGTTTAATAAGCGTCTTTATCGTGCGTAAGTACACAACGATCTTACAAAGGCCGTTATTATGTCAGAGACGACCGCGTCTGTGATGCAATAATCGGTGTGATTACTTCTCTCGCTGTTGTGATTGTTGTAAAGTAGCTCGGACACTGCTTGGAGGTCAGCACGGTGTAAACGATATAGCGCCGCGAGCACAGTAATAAATTTATATTATGTATATAAGTTTTGATCTACTGCGTTCTTTGAAGTAAAACATTTTCATCGATAATTAGTAATTCGCATTATTAAGTTAGAACGGATACACCCTAGTTCATTTACTTCCTTATCATCTTTATCAATCTATAGCGAATCCGAAACAAGGCAAAGCAATAATCTATACAATCAAAGCGCGCCAAATAATAACCGTCAGCTGCTGTGCACGTGAACTCTAATATCGTATCTAATCGAAAATTTGAATATACATAACGGAGAAAATTCATACGCTATCCTACACCGAATATATAAACTTATCAATCGGTTCCTCCAAAATTATCGAAAACCGCGTGAACGCTTCATCAGGAAGCTGCCCTGCGAAACATCGCAGAGGACGTCTCATCAGCGCGCGATAAGCTTAAAATCGATATCGCGAACGTGAGAGAGAGAGAGCAAGAGACTTACTTTTTCGCTGTATTTTTTCAACGAGGGACTTCCCAAGCGCGGAATCCCACGTCAAGGTCACTCTGACCGACTGTATATAATACTCGCCGCGCGACTTTCAAGAATTTTGACCTCGTGAGTTTTGGATTCGGGAGTTTCTTATATGTATAGGTATATAATATAGCTCGACTCCGATGTTTGTTTTTTCAGTATATAAACCAAGTCGAAACTTCTGCTCTCCGACTGTAATAATAAGCTTTGCGAGACTACAGGAAGCGATAATGTTTTTTGCGAATTATGACGGAGGGATCGGTCGTCGGCGTTACTGATGCTGGTTTTTATAGGTATACCCAGTTGGCTCGTTAGCTGAAAGAGAGGCTACTGACTCCGAAGTATTATGGCGGTTTTGTAAAATAGAAATTCTATACAGTCGATGGGATTACTCAAGCGTCGCTATATCGAAATAGAGTTCCATCCTCTATATATTTAGACTACTTTTTTCCTTATTTTGATAGAGCTGTAAGATATCCCGGGAAAATAGAACAATTCACGTTTGCTTTAGTTTTCAAATCGTTATGTAAATGATCAACAGCGTGATCCGGAAACATCTGTTATTAAGATAAATAAAGAGCTGCGTATCTATTTTTTTCCTATAAAACGTTGTAAATTTGCGCGATGGTCTTTCGAGGTATACAGGAAAAAAATACTCGATGTAGATGACGAAATGACTAATGAGAATGAGGCCGAGGGATCCCCTTGAAAATTCTCCGATGCGAAATTTCGTTATGACGGAATAGTCGTCGGTTCTCAAATAAACCCACATACGATTTCCATGCATTAGCATCTAATTATCTTTTTCTTTAAGTATTCCGAGTTGATATTACGATTGTTCCCGTATTGTAAGTTCGCTCTTCTTCTAAATTTTTTACGCCACGCGTTCATCACTGAATCATCCAACGATTTTCCCGGTATATATAACAAAGTTCAAATATTTGATCAGTCTTTGCAGTTCTGCCTATTCGACGAGTAATTAGCGGAAGTCGACATTGCTATGCAACGTAAGCGAGCAACGTAACCAATAATATTTAGCAAGACTTATTTTTTCCTACTATGTCAAGTTTATTTGCTCTCTCCCGAGTCTCGACATACTGAAGACGCATTTAAATGACGTGATAAGACGTCACGTGTCAATCTTACAAGGCTCTTCGCCATCATCAACACATAAAGAAATCAGCAAACTTCCTATCAAGATCCACGCTCACTATATGGTTTAATTTCAAGTGCGCCAAACTTTCCACAGCCATCTCTCAAGCCTCCCCTCGTGAATCACATCATCTCAACAGTTCTGGATCGTAAGACAAAAAACATCTGCAGAATAATCCAAGCACTCCACCGTCACAAATCATCGCCATCATCATCTCCCGATTCGCCAGAGATCTTCAGAAGTAGGTGTGATCGATGATAATCGCAAAATAACCAATCTCAAAAAATAAAGAAATCGGTGGCGGTGGTAAAGCACTGCTGCAATCGCAATAGTATATATCCCCACCATCGATCACGCATACGCGCGATATATCAATGACTTGTATAGGCAAGCGCAAAAGAGAGAGACGACAACAAGGGGAAGTACCCAGCGAACTTGGCTCCGATTGGCCGGGACCGATCACTGCGGTAGATAGCGAAACGAGCTTTAAACCGCGCAACGCGGCTCTGTGTCTGTTCTTTTATTGCGAACTATCGGTCAAGCAACAACTTCTTCGGTGTTCTCTGTGTGTACACAAGTGTGTATATAATATACAGTTGCTACTTTTATAAGTTACAAAAAGCTATACAGGTGTGTTGTTAAACTCTTTGGGGAATGAGAGACGCATCAACGTTATTATCGAGACGAGGAGGTGTCAGTATGGCTTTCGAGTTATAGTAGAGATAAAACGATAATTTCACGTCGAGTAGAAGATTCTCTATACACCATATAGACAGACACGAAGGTGAGCAGTTAATGTATATATTTTTTTTTTCCACAACGCGATCTCGTTACGCGTAGTTTCGCCCTTATGAATAAACCTGCGGCATCGCGATTATATACACGCGGAAATGTCCGGGGATTTTCAGGCTCTTATGTTAGCTTATTACAGAGCGAGCTTATGAATATATGCAGGAATGCGAGAGATGTAACGTTACCGCGCGGATCTGAAGCTTGCATAAGATCCGAAGCGTGATGCCTTCGAGAATTCGTTAATTTTAGTAGTACCTAATTGTGCTGTATATATACTCGCGTGTGGCTTTTATTTTACGTGACTGTTGGTAATCACCGAAGCGGGCGCTTAATTGGTTTGAAAAATAAGGACGTGTTGTTATATGCTATACTGGATACCGACGAGAGTAAAATTGCAAAATTAATGAGTCGAGGAGATCTCAACTTATTATTCCTTTGAAACGAATGAAAGTCGTTCGTGACTTTAGGTGATTAGGAATAATTTGCACTCGATAATATAAAGTCAGGATTTCATTAAACGTGCACAATACAAATTAATTCACTTCACCCTTTCGACACTCTATACAACATGACTCAATCAATAACCAAGCAACCCCTCTCTCAGTTACAGGATCCTACCATCAATCAACCATGAAGGGTCCAACGGAAACTCGTAGCAGCACTAAGGACAAAACATTCCGCTCATCCTCGCCACCACCACCTTATCCAGGCTTGGAACACGAGATCCGGGAACACCTGATGGGCGACGGTCTACGAGTCAAGATGACCTCGAACGCGTCCAACCTGTGGATCCAGGGGGACGGATGTCGCGTCACCCTCGCGATCAACAGTGGTTTACTCCGGGTGTCAGGCGACGGTTGCCGAGTCCACATAGTGCGGAATCTCGGCTCGGTGGAGTACCTGGGTGATGGAGGTCGTATTATCCTGGGACCAGAATCCGTCAACGGACGAGACCAAGTGAAGTACAGAGGCGACGGTGGTGTCATCGAGTTCGGAGACGTTCACAAGTCGAGTGGGAAAAAGAGTGATGCTAATAATGGCGAGAAGAAGAAGAAGCGTGAATCGAGCAGTAGTACCACGAAGACCAGAATAAACGAAGATGGAAGTGTTAGTGTTACCAAGATCACTACGTCGACTTCGACCGGTAGCAAGAAGGTCGAGGGAAAGAAGAGGGTCGATGGAGGAAACGTCTATGTCAATATGTGCATCAAGAACAAGTGTTAATGGTGCATCGATATTTATAATAGTGATTTAGTAGAGAGAATGAAAATAAATCGGTATATTTATTAGGGCTTTAATCGTGCGAACATTACACTGTGATGGCGAAATTCAGTGCTTTAAGTTAGGAGTAACAGAAACATCGTTGCAGATCGTTTAGCAAGTCATGCAAAAAAGTAATTACGAGATCGAGAGAGAGGAGAGCAAGTGGAAATCCTATATACTCTTAGCAAGATGTGTGTACGAGAAAGATCGGCGGTGAAAAACGATGTTATAGAATCAAACGATAACAATATATACCATTGTTGTTGCGCAGTGCCTTTTTTCCATGACTTATATATACATCATCACCGCGAGATGGAATTATCTTCGAGGAACAACCCAAATGAGTAAGCGATCACGAATCGTTCGTACTTCCGGCCAAACGAGAGGACATATTTTTGCATCCTAAATATTATCAAATTAGAATTTTCCTGGAAGTGAGGCATTTCGTCGTTCTTCTCATCTGAAAAACAACGACTCTACAACAGTTTTACATACGTACCAATCAACCGAGAAACAAACACGGGGAATACCAACCGGAAGCTCAGCGCAGCAGCTGCAAAGAGTATATATACGAAACAAGGACGACACGAGATTGATTTTTACGGATGACCAGCACAGATATGAAAAAAGCGCCGGTAGCTCCATTTTCCGCTCGACAGCCAAGCACGGAATGCCAGCTGCGACAAAAGGGCGATTGTGTGCTGAAGTGAATCGTGCGATGATTTGCTTTTTCTTTCTCTCTGAGAGATGCTCGACGGATTGTTTCGCTGCGCGCGAGAGATGCGATCGGTGTATTATCTGAGCTTGCGATGGGACGACTGACTTTTTTTTTAGACGAGAGTAGAAGAAAGGGTGATTATGTGTTAATAATATCCGTTCGGAGATCGTATCTTATATATGAGGATGTGAGAATTCGTTCGTATTTTTATACAGTTGAACTTGTTATTATATGTGAGCAACACGCGATTGTGGATCGTATTGCGCCGGAATTGTAAAACGTTATAACTTATTGTGTAAAGGCTGCGCGCTTGTCTGAGCAACCTCGGGCTTATCTACTTAAGATTCATGGTTTGTGATAATGATATATACAATACTTTCGAGTGTAAAGGAATAAGCTGCATTAAAAATACTGTAATGAATCTAGTCAAATAAGTATTTTAATAAATGAGACTGAGAAGTTGTATGCGGTATAGCGATTATTTGTATCATTGTATAAACAACCCTGATCTAGTCAATATAGAATAAATTATACAGCACGCAACTCTCGGTTCGAGAACAATAATCAAAAAAGTTATACTTGAAGATTCCCATTTCCTGAAATACCTTTTAAGACATAAATAAATGTTCTATTTTTTGCTCACTTCTCTCAATAAACCTAAAATCTTCTTTTCCTTAAAAAAAAATCACGAATTCCACAGCCGTCTCCCGTATAAAACGTCCAATCCGCGAATTGAGTTTCGTCCAAGTGATCTCCAGCCACGATAAAACCCACCTATCCGTTCCCCCTCTCGAAACTCCTCTCCTCTATACACATTCCGCCGTATCAGCAAACGCGGCACTAGACTCTATATAATACCCTCCGAACGTGAACTCCATAATATTCCGTACCGAAAACAGACTCACGCGCATTACGACGACGAGCTATGCCGATGCCTCGTCTCGCTGTCGCGTGAAAAGAGGCCAGTGAACGAGTTTCCGGGTATGTATGTATGTATGTATGGATATATAACTAACGCAGCACACGAGAGGGCGGAGAAGGAAACTCCTTCGCGAGCGTGACCCAGTTTTTTTTCTGATTTATTAGAGCTGTTTCGGTTTCGTGTATTATAAGGCGACGAGAGTACGGCCTGCTTAAAGATGCGTAATTGCGTTATTGGATTGGAGTTTGATTATAGAGTGAAGACGAGGAGCGATATTTGCTCTATTATAGGCGTGTACTCATCATATACTTGTGCAGTTTTAGTTCGTCCATAATGAGAGGATTTCTTTTAATAACACCAAAATTACTAACCTGGCAATCGACAGTGAATCACTGCACTTTCTCTAATTTAAAAGTAAATTTATATATAGATCCAGAAGTACAAAAACACATAATTAATAAAGTGCATTATTTTCTTCTTTATGGAGCGCATTGAATAGTGAAAGAAAATATAATGCAGCCAGTAAAACGAAAATATTAGCATTCCTCACATAGCCATTAAATCCGATCATAAATTTCGCTGCAACTCCTTACATTATCTCAAGCTGCATATATATTAATTATTTTTCTAAAACACTACACTATCCCTTGAAAAAAGAACTTTCAAAAAAAGCACACACGCACCGCTAATCGCCGAATCCTTCACCGATATACCTTTTACAACCTCGAATTAACTCTCTCTATAAATTGAGCATCCCGTCCCACGCACTGCGCCATATAAACATCAGGCCTCCTTCGATAAACCGAGCGTGAGCTGCTGCAACGGCAAAAAATCTCGCATAACGAATGACGCTGTCGTCCTACATAAAGCTCTCTCGCGTGCGTGCTTCTTTTATATATATATATGTATATATGGGATAATAATCGGGCTTTCACGGAAGACACGATGCGCTGCAGAGCCTGGCCCTCTCTGGATCGCCATATACGGAAAAAGGAACTGCATTTAAAACCGAACTGCTGATGATGATGCTGATGCAACCAACTCGTGTCGCGCGCGAATCGTCGTATAATGACGCGATATATAGTCGGGGATTCACATGCGCGCCGATGGAATATACTGCCGATTGGAGGCTTACGAGCTGTTGTCTATTGCTATGTGTCGGATGACTAAGCGGAAGAGCAAAGGCTGTTTAATGTTTGATTTAGGTCTTGAGGAGTAGGTGAGGAAATTAATTCGGGAATTTGCGGACTTTGAAGTGAGAGAGTGGACCGATTGCTACGACGTTCTAGAATTTCAAATGGAAATAGTCGTAGAGGTTCAAACGAACCTCTGCTGCAGAAATGGCGTTTATTTTGATTTACGGGAAAGTGGGAGGAGGCGCTAAATATATATTAATATGCATATATATGTACTTGAATTATCGGTCTGAACTGACCCGGCTGTTTCTACTGTGTGATCGTTTCTATTATTCTTCGTGACATGAAGTTTTTTTTCTATCACATACGTACTCTTTCTAGATTAATATAACACAGTGCAGTTCATGCGAAACAAACCATGACTCGAAAAGTGTTTTATCTACAATCTCACGTTCCAAATGTTATTCGATGTAGCAATAATATTCCAGTTTGGCATATTATAATACGCCGAGATTATTAATAACAGTGACACTTCGCATCGCTGGGCGATGTTTCTCTCGTTTCGACCTACATCCGCAGTCATTCAATACAATATCGCAGTGAGTACTGCAACAGCTGATGCACAGCATAACGTATCCCGGTGAACGATATATATTTTTTTTTCTAACGTGTACAGATCGAGGCTGATTTGACAGGAGAAAATAAGGCTTCGAGAAACACGAGATCGATTGCAGCGATGCGAAACAATGTAAAATATAACACATATATACTGCACACAAGTGCTGGGGAATGTGTGGATTATATAAAATGTTGCGCGTACTATGAAAGCAAGGTACGCGAGCGAGGCTAAATTTAAAACCGGAATGATTTCTCTGATGGGAAATTAACACGATTCTTCTTGAATTTCATATGGGCATAACATATCCCTTGTATGGATTGTTTACGCAATGAAGAACTAGAGGAGCTTGTGAATGAAGGTTTTGTTTGCGGACATTCTGATGCTATGCGTGATTTGGAAATTTCCAGTTTTAAGGTCAACGTGAAATATATTAAAAAAATATATAAACATGTTTTTGAATGCTCGCACGATGTTTGTCCTCTTCCTCTCGACAATAAATCAATACATCATCAGACGAAGATCCAAGCCTCAAATACACCATCACAACGACGGAAAAAATATAACAAAATCAAAATCCCACTCTTATCCACAATTTCTCCAAGCTAAATCGCATTACCTCCGCAGCTATCAAAATGCAAGACGTATTATGCTTTCGTTCTCGCCTATATCTATATACACGAGAAAAGTGCATCAGCATCACGCGACGCCTCGCAGTATATATATATACACACACACCGAATGAAACACAATTCAAATCGGTTACGTAACCTATAGCACCCGGTGCAGTGTGTACGTGATTGATACACGGTTCGAGCTCGCGAGTCTCGGTTTGCAATATCGCACGAGCTTTCGTTTACTGGGTCAAGGTCGTTCGCGACGAGACGATGATGTCGGGATGTGTATGTTGTAGTGTCGCTGCTGCTGCTGCTGCTGCTGCACTATTAAAACGGTGACCCGGATACAAGCGAAGGTGTTAGCAACTAACTCTCTGATGCGGATGGTGGTATGTACAGATATGGTTGGTGAGACTAATTAGGATTTTCGTTGGTAGGATGAAAGTCGGAGTGCGACTGCGGGTTTTGGAGTAGGTGGATACTGAGGATGTTTGGAAGGGATTGGATGCGGGATTTTAATTAGGGATGATGATTGCTTGGAACTGTAGAATTATATATTTTTTTTAACGAATTCAAGCAATCCATTAGCAATTTATTTAAATAACTTACGTGACGTGTGATTGAAAGAATAGATTCCAAACTCACCTGTAACATAAACATTTTGACGATTAAAAAATGCTGCAACAGCGATAAAAAGCACTTCCTTATAGGCGAAAGGTGTGCAAATTAAATTTAACGAAAAAACATACATTATATAGAAGATTTATCAATTTAACAATGTAATTTAATTTTATGCATGGATAGCAAGGTTGTTTAACGTAGTAGCTGATGAATTTGCCAAAACCGCGAGTATCATCGTCCAGTCTGCGAGTTGGCAAGCTGCATCAGGGCTTATAAGAAGTCTCCTCTACTCCGAGAAATGTAATTACTGCCAATGAAGTCGTTTGCTTCAATAAAACCCCAATTATTTTGTATCAATTTAATGAACGCCAAGTTAACTCTTATTTATATAAGCGTCTGTGAACCTACTTAAACGAGCCCTTTCTTACACAAATTGAATAGTGCAATACGATCGAATAAAATTTAAATTTCGAATTGTATACAAATCACTCAACCTATGCCACTTTTTCTCTATCGATAAAAAAAACTCGCCCTTTCCTCAAATATCAATCCAAATCCCACGAAACACGAAGCTCGAACTCGTCTCCCGCATACGAATCGTCCCTAAATACTGCAGCAGCTCCCGCGGAATAAATAATCCACAGCCGTACCAAAAGCAAAAATAAAAAAAGAAAGAGAGACGAAAGGAATTCGCCTGTGCGTCTCTCCGGTATAATAATTTTGTCCAGCGGCGACGTAACGAGTCGCTCCCTTTGCGTTTTTGCCCCCCGCGCCGTTGTCGGTATGGAGGAGGAAACGAACAGCCGGCGAAACGAAACTAAGAAGCCGAACACATGTCATGAATACATGCATGCGGCTCTCTCTCGAGGTCTTTCGAGAAATTGCTAAGCGTCAGAGGCAGCATCTGCGCTCGCGAGAGAGAGAGAGAGTAAGCTATACTGTGCGTGTATGTATAGTATATACCTATATTTATACAGGGTGACAAAAAGAGTGCAGAACTTGGGGCTTTGTGTGGGTATGTATTATATGTGAGGGATTGATTCGGTGTGTGTATGTGCATCTGGTGTGGTTTTCGAAGAGAACAGAGCGTTCGTTCTTCGAATGTTTATTGTTTTATTTTATTTTCTCGCTTTGTGCTGCATGTGCACGACTGCGTTGCACATGGATCGATGAGTATTTCGCGCCGCTGCAGCTGAGTTTTCGTTACTGTATAAATAGAGAAGAATGAATTGCGAGATGAAGTACCTATTCTTTTTTTGCGCTGCTGCATATTGTGTGAAATTTTTCGCTGCGGTAGTTCGTGCGGCAAGCATTATTTATAAAATCGATTTTGGTGCTCTCGCTGAGAGTGTATACCAAGAAGTACAATCAAACTACTTTGGTACGATCAATTGCCAGCGCGCAGACAGTGGCAATTGTATATACTTTCGCAAATCAACGACTGCAACAGCTAATGCGAATTGTGCGATCTGATAATATAGCGCGCTTTTCTGCAGTTATTTCTATCAAATCATGATTACACAAATAAATATATATATATAAGCCTCAAAACTGTAGGGCTTAAAAACGAAAATAGACGGAGTATATCGTATAATAGTAGTCCCGATGCATTTCCTCCTATAAACACAGGAATAAAAGAGTCAAAGCCCACCGCGCTTGCGTAAACACACCGCAAAAGGAAAAGCACGACAAAGACGCCGACTGCTCTCATCTCCGCGAAGTCCCGAAATAAAGTAACCCGTCGGTAAATAACGACTTGAAAATAGCCTCGCTGAAATTTCGATAATCTAATCAAGCTTCTTCTTCTCTCTCTCTCTTCTCGGCACACAAGACTCAAGGAGCGTATGTGTCGTTCACTTCAGCGCATCACGACTTCCATACCACGCGTTCCTCGAGCGCAACGCACTTCTCTCTCTCTCTCTCTTGCTCCAAAAATATCCGCACATTTCGCACAGCACATCGCAGTATGTATATGTATATATAGTACCGTCATCTCTCGCTCGTAAAAATAAAAAAAATTTTAATAGACCTCCAATCATCGAGCCTCTTGAGTTGGTGTATATGTATATACTACAATATATAACGACGAGCATCAGAGCGCTCGTGAAAAAAGGGAAGAAGAAACAAGACACTCGCGAGGGGTTCGCTTTCTCCGTCTGTCTCGTCTATACCGACGAATGCTGTTCTCGTATAGGTCAGCTGCTACGGACGTACAACGAGAGGAGGAGGCGAAGAAGACGAGCTGCGGTTGCCCGAGAACGACTACTATACTGTGTGCGAGGAAGTATACTTTATGACTGGGTGTACACTTGCGTATTTGACGATGATGCTTTTCTGGGGATTCTCAGAACGCCTGGATGATGATGGAGTTTTGCGGAGGGAGGATTTTGAATTTTTGCACGAAATTCCGATGTTTGGCGCTTAATATATGAATTATGATATATAGGCTCTTTGCTCGAGTAACGCTCTGGGAGTTTTCCTGACTGTGCCAAGAATTCCGAAAATTTGAGCTATGTTTACTACTATCGGTGATGTACTGCAATGTCAGTATCAAAATTTATTTTGGTGTTTCAGTTATCGAAAAGTTTATAGGTATAACTAATGTTTTTATAGTGTTGATAGAATTACGTAACTATAGACGACGACAAGTATTTGACTTGAGTATACCTTATATATGGATTATTCTTGTGAAATAATTTTATGAATCACCTTTGGTGGTTTCGAAACATCATCATAGCGGCGACACTAATTACGTTACGCGCCGAGTTTATATACGAAGGATAAACTTGTATACAGGCATCAAATTTATTCTCCATAATTTTCAAGTTTACTCTATCTAGCAACACACACTTTATTATAGTAGACTCCTAATTGGACCGATAAAAGTTTCATTAGGTGATTAAAAAAGCCTAACACGGGATTATAAAAAATTTATTAAGCGTATTATAAGACTATTATTCCGTTATAATTAAATAATAAAGTAAAAACTGTTATTTTTACAGCATCTCATACCTCTGCTAAAGTCGCTTTCACTCTAACAGAATCTCTGAACAAACAAACCGTATAACTGTAAATATATAGCATTACACACATCCTCAATGTTCTCCTTTCATCTTAATAAAACAGGAAACCCTTCCCTCACAAAATAAAGATAGCATCCCGTCCTTATCTCCGACCTCGTCGGGCAAAAAAAACCTTCAGTAGTTTATCTCTAAAAAAAATCCAAAACAGGCATAGACCACAATCCCGAGCATCTGGAAGCCGCTTATCTCTTTCTCTCAGCAAGCTTGCGTCCTATACACACGTGTCATTATTATCAGCATCCAAAAAACTCGAGACGAGTCGTGCTCAAGATGCCTGTCCTGTACCTACCACCTATACATACGTGTGTTACAACCCAGCGTATATACGTACGTAGTATACATGCACACACACATACGGCGCACAAAAGAAGGGCACTTTAACGAGCCACGTGGTAAATATATCCGGGCGTGCAACGACAGAAGTGCTGCCAGATAGTCGAAGTACGGACTGTAGAGTATTAGTATATAGTTGGCGACGGAGTGTATAAGCGGAGAAAGATCGAGATAAAGAGATGCCGTGATGAAAAATGCGTAGCATAATATACATAGGTTAATGATAAAGGTTCGATTTTATAAGAAGCTGCATCGGTGCGAATCGTATAGTATATAAATTAGGCTAATTAGTGGATTTAATGGCTGTATACACCTCATTGTTGGAAAGAGTTTTGCAGGCGGCCGAAAATAACGACACTGCGCCGACATTACTCGTCGTTGCGCTTCATTGCTCCGTTTTCCCCGAACGGAAGAAAATAGAGCAGACACTCTCTCGCGTATAACATAACGTGTGTCGCGGCGACGAAGGTGAAGAGAGAAAAAAAAGGAGCGACACATTGTTGCTAAGTGATTTATTGCGTCTACGAATTGCGATCCAAAACATTTAAAGCCAATTAGTGTAGGCTTGGGATTTGTGTTATATACTTGCGCTAAACAGTATAATAAGCGCGTCTATATACAAAATTGCTTTTCGTATATTAATCTTCTACGCTAAATTTGTCAAAACCTACTTCGATCAAACTTTCACGAGCAATATGACTCCTTCTAAATCTTCTCGACGCATTAGCAACACTCTCAAATAAGCCCCGAAATTCATCAAATCCTCGATCTCCGGACACCACCGCATAGTATATAAAGGAAAAGCCCGCGAGATGAGAAGCTCACTCGGCCAACGACCAGCCAAACTAGACCCCAAAAACGCCAGAGATAGTTCTCTCAGTCTCTCGCGAACACATCGAAGGGAATCCGACGCTGCATTCTACGGAGGCCGTTTACCGGGGGGATCAACTTGATCCGCTCGGCACGTACATACGTATTACGACTGTGACGTTCTTCCCCCTATACACACAGTGTATATATATAGGAGGAACTCGTGTGTCGTATATACACGAGATCCGTCGAGATGAGCAAGGAAAGACTCATTTCACACGACGGGGAGAGACCATTCGATATTTGACTTCTACGAGGGGGTGCAAAGGACTCTCCTTCTCAACATCGGACATGAATTTCGTGTCGCCCGCTTGGTGTGTCTTCATTTATTCGGGAAGCCGATCTATAGCTGTACTGGGCGTGTAATAGTCTCGCGTGAGTGGAGGAGATGGATTATACGCTCACAAATGGATTTTCGAATGTATAGGGGGTGGATGGATTAATTATGTAAATATTTGGGGGCGAGGAATTCGTCGGAGGTGTTGTTTGATTTGGTTTAAGGGATACGCCGCTTTTAAATTGCGTGACGTTTGGGTTGTCTGCTGATGTGCATAGAGACGCTTTTATTGAGTTTTAATTACTGCAGAGTTACGCAAGAGAGTGCGGTTGTACTAATACAGATTTATGCGTCAGCCTTGTAAGGAAAACAATGCATCTTGAAATGTTTAACTATCCTGTGTGAAAATAAAACGATTCTCTACTTATGTAATCTAGTTTCATACCAAGACTCTGCCATCAGTCGATCGTTATCTCAGCAAAAAAGGTGCTAAACGTTAGATATTAATTCATGAAATATCTCGTAACACAAATTCGTGTCTGACAACGACACACTACTACTCCGAATTCTCAATAATACAAAACTCGCTCGCTCGAAGCAACGAGCAGCAACCGTAAAAACCAGTCGCGCATAAAAAGCTGAAAATTCGAATAAGGTCAAGTCAACACGTCGCATTGTCTATTATACACCGCACCGATCCCAGTAATAAAAAAAAAACACATTTCTCGCCATTGCACAAACAGCTCGCACAAAAAAGAACATCATCACTACAACTCCGCGGTGAAACCCCGCGCGTCAAGGATCATCGTGGCGGTAATTGTCGCCGAGTTAATCGACGCGGTTACTCGGTAGGGAGAGACTTGCTCGTATATACGAGCACGACACGATGTCCATCGTTGTAGTATAGTCGAGGAAAAGTCGCCTGGACGGCCGGTGCCCCCTTGTAACGCTCTATTAAAAGCGTCGGAGGTGCAGTTCGTGCGGGTGTGTATGTGTATAAGTATATATATAAGCGTCGATGCGAGGCACGCAGCACCGGAGGAAGTAACGCGAGCCGCCTGGACAGACTGCGATGCACGTGGCGATGAGAGAGGATTTCATTGAGAGACGCACCTGATGGTCTCTTGTGTCTTGTGCGCATGTGTGTGTTTAAAAGCGATGAAACTCGATGGGATAGAGTGTAACGTGGGTCTTTTGTACAGTTTGCTTGTTTTCTTTTTTTTTTTGGGAGAGTTGAGAGCGACGACACGTGTTCTCCGGAGCGACTGGTTTTCGAACGTGCTGCGACAGTGATCTGAGGTGTTGTAAGTGTTATACTACTGCGGAGTAGTGCATGCCGAGAAATCACTTTGTTTTTTGGGGGCTACTCGAACACGAGCTTTCGATTCAACCTTGACAGGTTCATACAGCATCGGATCGGACATTAATTGAGGCGGTCAGTTGGATGATCTTGAAAAAGGAACTATTTTTTTTATTGAAAATCATTTGAAAATGCAGTCACCTTTATCATCAGCTTGTAGATCCTACTTAATTGTTGGGTTATATAACAGGAAATTATGCAGCAAAAAGTTGACTGACCTTCTGCTTCAAACAGCTAATGCTTTATAATTACACTTTTCGTATAATGAAAGCCAGTTCTATATACTGTAGGATCAATCAGTACTAACTTCAATTAAACTCAATTAATTATAATGAAACCAAGACAAAGTAGAATGTACATACTTCTAGTCAACTTCAAGACAGCTCAATTTCCCTCGATAATAAAGTAGACTATATAAAAAGTATAACACACACACACATACCCAAACGAATAATACGAGACAGAGAGAGATCGGGCCGTTTTCACGTGAAGAGAGAAGAAAAATTCCGAGCTCACGTGCATAATAATAATTCCGTCGGGCAATTTACGCGATGAGGCGTGCGCGCATAATCGAGTTTTCTCCTCTCCCCGAGAATATATAATGTGGCCGTCTATTAGAGCCGAAAATCGTTGGAGGCCTCGTATTATAGATTGTTATATACAGTCACGTATAGATGATCGGCGCATGATTGTTGTTAGTGCATGTGCGGCTACAGGAAGTAAAGCTGCCGAGAGTGAACGAACGCAGTGGATTATAGACGACGCGTTCGTGCACGAAATGCTAAGGATGCGCGCGTTAGCTTCCAGGTATGGATGATGCAGCGATCGTGAAGTTGTTCGATTTTCCTTTCTTGAGAAACTTTATGCTTTCGTCGTTCGCTTTCTTACCTATATAATTTTAAAAGAATTTCGAAGAGCCAGAAAGAGAATAATTAATAAAGCACGAAATGGCCACTCGACTTTTCGTACGTGTCATCCATTATAGACTACTTCAGGCTTGTATGCCAGTGTCCTATAATTAATTACGTAACTTCGGAATACATTCTCGAGAGTCGATGATTCGCCTCTTTTTTAATTTTAGCCGAGAGACGTATATATACACGACGAAATCGCGCGCGACTTTTTTTTCGCAAACTCGCTCTCGCGAAAGCGGCCTACTTTCTCGGCTGATTGTCTCCTCTCTCGTGAAATTTTCTGGCGATAGATAAAGCGGAGATTAATCAGGCAATTCTCACACGTAATACACGCCTACAAATGTAGGTGACGAAGCTGCTCAGAATGACTAATGAACAAAAGTTGGGCAGATTTTTCAAGATGAGATTTAAAGATCCGATCTCGACTGCGACAGTGTATTTGAAGAAAAATAAAATTATGGAGAAACGAGTTTTAAATTTCATTCTTATATATACTGCATCAAATCGCTGAAATGGACGTTACGTGATAAAAATGTCATTACATCGTCTGAGTCTGAGTATTACAGCCACTCAAGTTTGTAGAGGAAAAAACATAAGCAAATATATCACAAGATGAAAAAAGAATTGAATAATAATCATCCCAGCAATAGCTTCGAAATTGAATAACGCGATTTTTACGATTCAAGACAATCGGAAACAAATCACAGCTCGTACGAAAAAAAAAGAGAGAAAACGAAATCGTCCATTCATCAATTCTCTTCCTCCTCCTCCATATATGCAAAAGGGACTCGTGGGTAGCGAACAAGTGTCAAACACTGTCGGACAATTGCTCGGGGTGAAAAAAAGTTCCTACGGCAATATAAAAGCCGGAAATACGAAAGCTTATATGAAAAGGCGCGACAATATGTATAGTGAAGCCGTTCCTTTTTCAACGCCCTCCATACAAAACTACGCTATACATATAATGCGTGCTCGCATGCATTCTACGTTTAATTACAAAACAAGCCTCTATTTTCTTTTTCTTTTTTTCGAGATGTATACCGTTTTTCAGTCGCCTCGTTTTCATTGTATTTTTTCAAAGCGGTTTCACGCTAGAACGAGTGGAAAAAAGTACGACGCTCCCAGTATACAGCAGAGTTGTTAAACGAGTACTCCATCATGGCACTGAATTTCAATGATAATTATTTGACTTTTTTTTTAATTTTCTCACTTTATCACCATAGATGAGATCTAGGATCGCCGACAGAGCATAATCGAACATATGTGCATTACGGTACTTATCAAGAGCCACCGGGGAGACCACCGCAAACGCGCCGGCGAGAGAGTCGCGATTAGCAGCATCCGTGCATCATAGGCGTAACTCGCGCGCAAGTGACTTCCTCTCGCTTATATGACACGAGCGCAAGATAAATAATTACAGACGGAGGGCGAGACTGTGAGAGAGATGTAAATATATTTCTCGGACGCGCCTCGCCGAGAAATTCGCTTATGCTATTCGCGTGTGTAATTTGTACATAGTATGACTGAGGCTCCCCTATATGTATGTATATGTATACAAGCGCGTCAGGATCCTTTGATCGTCGATTCGTATGGACGTCTCTTTCTGGCTTCCTTCTTGAGCAGTAATACTGCGGTACATACGACGTATTTAGTTTGTGATGTGCGAGCGAACACGTGAGGGTTCTTCCTTTGAATAATACGCAAGGGATGCGGGGACTATTTGGTGTGACGACGTGTACGAACGTGCAGTTGCACGGGTCATAACGTATACTATATACTACAAAAATTAAGATATAACATATTCTATAATTAAATAACCGTTTGCACTCGAATCCGAGGAGTCTATACTAAAGCAATTAAACTTTGTCCAAACACGATCGTAAACGGCAGATAAAAGAAAGTACAGACTGTTGGCATAGTTTTAAAAGTCCAAACATAGATATACACACTGCAACAGCACATATATACAGCGTCAGGATAAAGTACGTGATTTCCGTGACGCGCGAACATTAACTCGTTTTCTTTTCCTAAAAAAACGGCGTAAAACGTTATTTCCATTCGGTCTCGTGCGCGGCTGCAGCGCGTGTCTACTTCTCGGTCTTTCTCTCCATTAACGTTCCGAGTTACTAACGAAACACGCGGTTTCCTCGTTTCCGCCGATGTGACACGCGCTGACCTCTCGAGGGATTTTCTTTTATACTTAGTCTGGGGATGTAATCATGCGGAACTCGATACTTCGAAGAGGATTTCTAACATCCACATATATTAGAAGTATTAGGCGACGTTGACATTGATAATCTTAAAATCCGCTTGAATACAACATCTCGTTTTTCCACATAATAGTTGACCGCGCAGCTAAACAAAGCTCCATTCCACCTTCTCCTCTCCGGCCCCAAAGCATCCAACGCTTCATCCAAAATTCATGCCGCCCACTCAGCTCTCGTCGTCAATAATGCATCCGAACGTACAAATGAACTTTCGACGTGGCGTGCTGGGTACCTTTTCCCGCGTGCAAACCGCTCACTCGCGGCTTTCAAGAACTTTCTCAAAATTTCCTCGAGCGTGCGAGTCGATCGATCGCGATCTAAAATTAAACGATTCCACGCCTAAGCTGATTTCTCGGGCATTTCGAATTTCGGGCAAGGGCGCACGTATATGTTGTATATACTATATAGTGCAGTATACTGTGTATATATATAGACTAGCGCATGGAAGAGGAGCGAGTGTATATAATCGATAGCCGGAGACACGCTGAATAATCAGCTGTGTGAGCCGACAGACGGCTGCACCCGAGTGAGAGAGAGACGGGAGAGGCCGAGAGCGAAAGGTGTGTGTGCTTGGTTGGAGTCAGAGAGGGATAGAAAAGGGAGGGAAAATAGGCCGAGGGGGTTGAAGCCATCGCTGTTTCGGGGATGACCTTCGTCTGTGAAGGGTAATTTTTGCACGCTTCTAATTTACGAGAATTTTTCTATGCTTTCGGAGACATCTGCTCTGGATGCTGAGTGGGATTCAATTTAAGTTTTGAAAATTGGAATTTCTGTTGCTGTGGAGTCGTTACGCGAACTTGCTTATTCATTTTTTCAGAAGATGAGGTACGAGACTTTACATAATCTCTAGCTAAGAAATGGAAGGCCTCGTTAGCTCAAATGCAAAAATGTTTGCGAAACGGAATTTTAAAATTTTTTATACAAATTAAATAAAATCGTCATGTAAAATCCTGTTTGCAGACATAAACACTGCGCAATTCGTGATTTCATTTTTAATCAAGCTGGATGACTCACGATGCAAACGCACAGTGGGAAAACAGGTATACTACTTAAAGGATTTACCGAAACCGCCAGCTTTTTGCTTTATCAAACAAACACACTTATCTTTCCTTTTTATTTCGTCATTCGACGGTTGCCTCAAGCTGAATACTCTGTCGAAAACTGTCAGAATTTCAAATCTCTTATTCCTGGAATTCAACGTTTTTTCGGCGGATCAAACGTTATCAAATATATACGTCACCGACATCCGAACGTTCACTGGTCCAAACTCAATACTTATCAATTTTTCCCATTCAAAGTACTAAAACAAACAAAACTCGAGTCTCATTTTTTGTCGTCAAAAGCCCTCACTCACCACACACAACCGCTATACAGTAGCTCGATATACCCACCTTCGTTCATTATGAATGACCGCTGAGAGAGAGAAAAGCAGGCAAGTACCTAAGAGTATTATCGAACGAACGGCGAATTTTATGTAACGAACCTTTGACAGTCATCACATATCCGCTCACAGTAACATCTCCAGCAGCAGTAGCAGCTCAAGCCAAACAAACGGCATCGCAGTACTGATGTGTGGAGAAAGAATAACTCGGACGTCGTCTTTCAGCTCCGAAACGACCATAAAACGTAGATATATATACACACACTGCACCATGAGCGCGACGAACAGACGGGCACACACATATGGCCGCACGCACACTCGCGACTCCTCCATCCCTTCCCTTCGTAGGTATATACTATACACATATCACGCAAAATTCAAGCGGAGCCCATAACGCTCGCCGAGGCGTCAGCCAAGTTTATTTCTCCAGGTGCCGCGTAAACAAAATGATGGATATAAACGGCTGAGGGAAACGCATAACCTCCCTCTTCGAGGGTTGAAACAGGCTTACCTTGTGTGCAGGATGTCCGGGTGCAGTCTCAGGCACCTCCCATGACCCGGGATGAGCTCCTCGCCGGGGTAACAGAACCTCTGCGCATCGAACACCAAGTAGTATTATAGGTACTCAGCTCTCCCTTTCCCTTCGATCGATCGCACTCCCGCAGGAATATAAGTAGTGGACAGTCTGCAGCTCCTCAGTAGACTTATTGAAAAACCAAATCACCGGTTCTCAAGTATACATAAAACACACACTTGCAGCGAGGACAGGACGGAGCGAAGATAAGATACTTATATCCTACTCGTCAGAGTATAAAAGTGCTTGCCGCCGCCGCGTCGTTCGTTCGGATATATAATATATATAATGTAGTACAACATCAGGCGCTCGCGCGTCGCCGACAACGTACGTGTGTACACTGACTGAGCTACCGAGAGGAGAGGTACTGCTGCAGCCGCAGCAGCACGCGGTTGCCGCGCGCAGGAGCGAGTCGGCGGGGCGCAAGAGAGAAAGAGAAGGACGGGACGATTTTTGCGGCCACTGGCCGCCACGCACCGTCGCCGAAAACGCGGAAGGCGCTCGAATATACTGCATGTAGTCGGCTAAAATCGTATGGACTCGGCTAAACTCGGGAGGGCGGGAACGAGTTGAAGGGTTTGGTTGGACTTTTTTTTCTGGCTGTGGGCTCTTTTTGGTTTGTTTGCAGAATTGATTAATGTTGATGATTACGGGAGGGGACTTATTGTGGCTATATATATATATACATCTCTGGAGGATTCGAAAGTGACGGTTGCCATGTCCGTGTTCGAATTTTTTCGAGCGAACGGTTTGGTGGTGTAAATTGTAAGTGCGACGATTATTGTTGTATATGTAGTGGTGCGGAGATTGTGCTGTAATAATTTCCTTTTGTACGACGGAAGTGCGTTGACCTTTTGGCAGTGACGGCGGCTTCGTTTATATCTCGTTAAATATTGCGTACTTTGAATACAAGGTATTGTAAACATTCGGTTTAAATATAAACAATACTTGGCAGCCTTTGAAGTGGCGCATATTAAGATTCGTTATAATTGAATAGCTTTTTGTATTTTTGTAGAAAATTATTCCTTTGTTTTCTTTATTAGAATCGAATAAAAGTATCCTAAATTATTACGTTTATCACAGTTATTATTTATTACAAGAGGTCTTTCATGGCAGGCTCCATTGTCATCAATGCTTTCTCGAGTTCTTTTCTCTCCTTGTCGTTCTTCATTTCTTTCCACATGGAGTGCAACTTTTTTCTTTGGTAGTTCTAAATGCCAATTGTACAATTATTTATAGATTCCAAACAATTATGTATTTAATGCAATAGTCACCTTTATGAATATGAAACAATGTTTCATAGTTGCTCCAACATAGACAATCTTCACATTAACATGGTTTCCTCCAACGTCATTGATTTTTGGTAGAGCATTCAGTAGAAACATGTGAGGCCCGTGGCGAATTTTTATCAATGCTATCCTTGTGTGAGCATTGCAGTATTTGGCTAAAACATATGTTTTACTGATAAGTTAAAAATTATACTCTATTGATAAAAAAATGTTATCTTAATACCTGAAAATCCAGCTTTGATTGCAGCTATGCCATAATCTCCATACATTTCCAAAACTTTTTTCTGAATGGCCTCATGTATAGCTTGGGTTTTTAGATTCATTGGCTTATTGGACAATTTCTCTTTTTTACTAGACACCTGGATAGTTATGTATCTATAACAAAAAAATTAATACATATAAACTATTAGCACTTTGTACAAAATGTTAAAATACATACAAATTACTAGTGGATGCATTTATTAATGCATCACAAGAACAGGAGCCTCAAACAAAAACTTACTCCAAAGTTAACAATGAAAAGAAAAACGTAAACAAAAACATTACCTGTTCTTGTATCGGACCATTTTGAGGTTAGCAATCGACTCCGCATCTGTAACCAAGCAACAGCAACTGTTATATCACGCTCGAATAATCGCAATCAATTTCATCCCACGAGAACGCAATAATGTTCTCTTCTAACCCTCTTCCACCACTATCTACTCCGGCAAACACCTACAAATTGACTTGCACAAACAAAACAAATGCCCCGACAGCAGAAGCGCAAAGTCGTCATCACACGCGAGAAAATGTGTAAACAGTACGCGCACCACGTGGTCTGATAATCGGCCGACTCCAAATTCCGAAACGCTGTAGTAGCAGTACCTATGTTTAGTCTCTTATTACTTTACTTTAATTGAAATTACATCGGCATTGACGCGCCTGATAAGTAGGCGAACGACTCCTCGTGCGACTTTTTTGGTTGTTGCCGCTTCTTGCCAGTTAGCTGATGTGCGGGAACTTGGAGAAGAAGATAACGAGAGGTTTATAAATGACATCAATATTGTACAGTGTATATAATCTCATCTTTTTTTGCGTTGAGCTTATCGCGCGAGCTAGTGTGTATTTGAAAATCTTTTAAGTAAAAATATCATTATTTTATTTATTTTTCTTTTTTTTTTTGAGTGAAAGTGTAGCAGGTCTAGTTTTCCTAGATTTAGGTCTAGTCATGATTGAGGAGTTTTTGAATGTTTGTTGGAATTGTTTCAAAACAAATTTATGCAGCAGTACTTTAGTTTCTTTTTTTTCTACTGTAATTTAGCAGTTAGCAAATTCATGAGCTTTTATAATTGCCAGCTTGTTTAATTTATTGCATTGTAGATATTTTGTTTAATGACGAACTATTACTTGAGCAAGCTTAAGTGTTATCTCAGGGTCACACTCTTATAAGAAATATGTTGTATATGCTTGTGTCGTAAAACTGTGGAGTTGATAATGCTTTTTTTTTGCAGCACTACGCTCAGTTGATTTGTGACTGAGAAACTGTACGCACGTACTTCTGATTGAGCAAGCACCGCTATCAAAATCTTCACAAAAATGGATTATTTTGTGGGTGTTGATGTTGGTACAGGAAGCGTTAGAGCAGCTCTAGTTACATTACAAGGAAAAATTGTAGAAACTGCAGTTAAACCAACAAAAACCTTCAATCCAAAGGCAAAATTTTATGAACAATCATCAGATGACATTTGGTCTTCAGTCTGTCAAGTAGTTAAGGTAAATTAATTTTGTTTATAAATATTGTGAATTTACATGGCATTGATTAAATAAATATAGAATAATAAATTGTAAAATATTTGTTTTAGAAAGTTGTAGCCAAAACTTCAAAAGACCACATTAAAGGAATTGGTTTCGATGCAACTTGTTCCTTAGTTGCAATTGATAATAATGGTTTACCAGTTACTGTTAGTCCTACAGGTGCTATAGATAGAGAAAAACATAACTATAAGAAATCATACATACATTTTTTACTAAAAGAAGTTTATGATTTTTAGGTAACGATGAGCAAAATATAATTTTATGGATGGATCACAGAGCTCAAGAGCAGGCTGATTACATTAACAACTTAGGCCATAAAATGCTCAAGTACGTTGGAGGAAAAGTATCATTGGAAATGGAAGTACCAAAACTATTGTGGCTCAAAAATAATTTACCAGATTCTTGGAAGAGAGCTGCATTATTTTTTGATTTACCTGACTTTTTAACATGGAAAGCCACTAATTCAGAGTCTAGGTAAATATAAAATAATGGCTCCAATTCTTTGTTCAATTCAATTGTACATTGAACTTGAAATTTTAGATCATTATGCTCTTTAGTATGCAAATGGAACTTTAGTGCTGGGCCAAATGGAGATAATCACTGGTGTGCTGATTTCTTTGATGAAATTGGATTATCTGATTTACAAAGCAACAATTGGAAAAAAATAGGTATACTCAAGTAAAATGTTGAAAATAAATCTAAAGATTTGGACACTTGTTTCATAATAAGTCTATTATACTGCAATTTCATTTTTAAAATAGGTCAAGATGTAAAGCCCCCAGGGCACCCCGTAGGACTGGGCTTAACTGCAAGAGCTGCTGAGGAATTAGATCTTTTAGAAGGTACACCTGTAGGCACGTCGATAATTGACGCACATGCCGGTGGTCTTGGTATGCTTGGATGCTCTGCTCCAGACGTTTCATCTGAGTTCACTAGTAGACTAGGTAACATTTATTTAAATTTATCAATTGGTAATCCATAATTGCACACATTTCTTTCATAATAGTTAGCTGTTTAAATTGCTTGTAGGTTTAATTTGCGGAACATCGACGTGTCACATGGCTGTCAGCAAAGATGAAATATTTGTTGATGGTGTTTGGGGACCTTACTATGGAGCAATGGTTCCTGACCTTTGGCTCAATGAAGGAGGACAAAGTACAACTGGAAAGTTAATTGATCACATAATTGATAGCCATCCAGCTTCTTCAAAAATAAAAAACAGTTTGCCACCAAATACGTTAGTAATTTTATACCTTTAAAATTCACATAAAGCGATGGAGTTTAAATAATTTGTATTTTATTTGTTATCATAGGCATATACAACAATACCTTTCAGAGCTTTTGAAATCAATGGCCAGTAAGAGAGCACTTCCAAATATAGCATACTTGACTGAAGAAATCCACGTTTGGCCAGACTTTCACGGAAATCGTTCACCGCTTGCAGATCCAACACTGCATGGAATGGTAAAATAATTTATTTTTGTCAATCGAAAATTCTCGGTTCGGATATTTTGGAAATAAAATATGGTTTTTGCAGATTTGTGGTCTTACTTTAGCAACTGATGAAGAGAGCTTAGCAACATTGTATTTAGCCACAATGCAATCGCTAACGGTAAATTATTACAAAACTATTTCTAATGTCATTATTTTATTGAATTTGAATACTTTAATTACACTGAATAATGTATGTTGCAGTATGGTACGAAACACATTTTAGAAGCTCTAACTAATGCAGGGCATAAAATAGAGTCACTACTTGTATGTGGCGGACTTAGTCAAAATCCATTGTTTATTCAAACTCAAGCGGACGTTTTGGGCTTACCAGTTCTTTGTCCTGGAGAGCGAGAATCGGTATTAGTTGGTTCTGCTATTCTAGGGTCCTGTGCAGCCAAAATATTTTCTTCTGTTCATGAAGCTATTAAAGTGATGGGAGGTTCAGCAAATGTAGTGAACCCCATTACTGAAACGTACTCGTAAGTATTTCATTACCTCTTGAATTTATTTTTAACGATAGCTTATCGTCATAATAATACCATGGTATACTTCCTATTTTCAGATACCATTCTAGAAAATATCAAGTTTTTAAAAAAATGGTTCAGGATCAGCAGGCGTACAAGAAGTACATGTCTTCTAAATAAGTTGAGATATATTGTTGATATTTTTTTATACCTTTTATATAGAATGTTGTTATAGAGCAGAAAAAGAATCTCAAAAAACTGAATGAAAAACGATTAATTTATTTTAATATCATATATAAAATATATGTATAAAAGTGTATGTTTATAATGAAAAATGTTACATTTGTATTTATTGTGTATATAATAGTTATTGCTGACCTATACTCCACTCATCAAAGGCACAATTTGTTCAATATCGTAAGTTCACAATCTCAAAACGGTACAAAACAACGTTTCCTTCGACACAACTGACTGTCGTCATAAAATTGTGTTTATAAATATTTCATATTCCACATTAATAACCATCTTAAATTTAAGTTTCATAATAATCACATCATATGCTTCAAATAAAATTATTATTTCTTTTGTGTGATAACATGTTGCTTATATTTCATTAAACTTATAATTAATCAAAGTCCTTGTCAATTCTGATTTATTCGCAAGGCTTTGTAACTTTGGTAAAAAAAAACTCTAATAAATATAAAATTAAAGTTTAGTTTTAATAAACCCAATATTAAAACATAATTATAATTAATTGCACTTGTGGATTATGTGATTTTATTGTAGAATTACAAAAACATTTATTTGTTAGTTAAATAATAATCCACAAAATATAATAATCGTGCTTGAAGAGTATAATTTTCAAAATTGAATAATAAATTAAATATAAAAAAAACATATAATTTGTGCAATACTAACGTAAGATAACAACAAACGATATCAGATGTATTCAATAAATATGATAAATGGTAAGGCATTGTTGAAAAGTATTAAATGGAAGTTGTAAATACTCTAGCCTCTTTGGCTCTGTACAAATACCTCATTCTTTTGGCGCTTTTACCAAGAGCTTTCTGCTTTCATATAAATTTGTTAACAGTTTATCAACAATAATAATTTTAGCTACCTTATAATTATCCCCATAGGCACTTGTGTGATTTTTAATTGTGCAATGCGTAAAAAATAGTTTTGGAAGACTTCTATCCTCGTTCACGCATTAAATCTCTCAGAAAATATATAACTTTTCAATATAGTCTTTGTCAATCAATATCTACGTTTTCACGGTAGTACTCCTTTTCAGAGTCTCTTACGTAAATGGATGACATTCAGCAATATGATTAATAATTTGTGTAAAAGCATTTGCTGGTGTTGTAGCAAATTTTTGTCTCCATAAATGTTCATACAGACTTGAAAGGCCATTGATACGAGTAGAGTCTTGTATTTCTTCGCATATTCCAATTCCTGTTTGCCATATAGTTTCTGTTAAGATATAAAAATATAAATAAGAATTAGTGATATTATATTTACAATTTTTAATAATTTGCATTTGTAATGTTCAAAATTAGTTCACTAACCAATATTAGCAAGAAGTTCATTTTTTCCTGGAGTATCATAGGTCCGCAAATCTTCAATACATAAAACTGTATACTCTTGCAATTCTTTTAGTGATTCATAATTACAACATCTAGCTCGCTTATTAGCTATCAGGAAACTTCCAGGTACTGCATGAGCCCGAATCTGATTCAATGCCTCTTCCACCATACCGCATTTAGTTGTTATCTTTTGATTTTTTGCATTTTTTGAAGGTGGTGGCTAAACACAAATAGTTTTATCATTTATATTATAACAAAACAATGTATTTAATTGTTCATTTGCTACATGTATTCAATTTTACCTCTGGGTTAGCACTTATTATATGCATCCACATTCTTGGGGGAAGATTGTGACATTCAGCAATACATAAGATTGTACGACAATTGTTGTTGCGTTTCTTGGGTACTGGAATACTTACAGCTTCGGTCATGTATCCCCCAGGAAATTCATCAACTATTAGAATTTTTTCACCGCCTCCGAGTATCCACTCTTTTGAATGCTTAATAACATAGGCCTCGGTAACCTTTCCTAATTTTTCATATGCTTTCTTAACTACATGAGGCTTCACATCTGCAAATAAATTTTAAGATACTCGTCAGCAATGTAATTTCAATTTACGTACTCAAAAGTCAAATAACAATTCACAAGACTTACTCAAGTGGTTGATGACAACTTCGCTTGGTATTGATTGACACCAGGCTACTATCAGTTGCATGCATAATTTCAAGTCACATTTAATTTGCAAAAAGAAGGAACTATCCCTGAGATTTTGTCGTTTTTTGCAGTCAAAACAGAACCAGCCATATTTATCAGTGGATCTAGCTGAAGACCATTGCAGGCTCTTACCATTGCAGCCTTCAGTGGGGCAGTTCATGTTCGACCTGATCAAATTAGATTCTTTCAGCCAGCTGCACAATTCTCCTTCATGTCCTTGTTGGATCATTTGTTTAACAATCAAATCGTACAGCCCACCATTGTCCGTCAAATGTTCTTTCAAGTCCTTCTCATTGCTGTCAAAAAATATACATCCTCAAATAAGCTTCATGCAGTTTTTTTTTAAATTTTATAATTTTACAATTGACAACGAGAGTCAGGTATTTATGTAAGCAACAGGTGAAATATAACCTAAGAAACAATGCATTATATTCATTCTATCAATGCTCCGAAAAAATAATATTAAACTCAAACCCGACGATATCATGTGCGACTTTCATTCCTCGACAAGTATACGAAGAAAATAAAGCATTATAGCAGAAGCTCGATGCAAAACACTATACACGTGAATCCATCATCAATAAATATTGAGCAGTCGAGCAATGTCAAACAACGAGAAAAGTGCTGATGCACACAAAAGAAAAATACACACGTAAGCAGACTGCAGCGAGGCGCGTTTATCGATCGAAGCAACAGTTCCCCACAGAGAACAGGCGTGATTTTCTCACGCTTCAAAAGGAAGGCCATGCAGTAGGGCCCGTGGAATTCACTCGATGTAAGTATTATATTTACCTCGGCACTTTGGGTTTCAGGTCGGATATGTCCTCGGGCTGCTCGAGCTTCATCACCGTGTCCATCGTCATCGTGACTCTTCAGCGAACTCGCGGAAAATCGTTCGACGCGGAAATCATGAGGGAGTCTCTATATAATGCTGCCTGTACCAGCGGCAAGCTAAACAAAACAAGCGGAGAAATCAATAAAAACAAAAAAGGAGAGAGCATACGATCCGTGTGCAATGGATTGCCATGTGTCTGTGTGGCCGACTGTGGCGTAGTCAACCCCCACTCCCACATAACGTGAGATTTTGACTCCGCCCAATGGCTGCGCGAGTTTGCGCAGTGGCGCTGGCGCCGTAATCAAAGATATATGCTTTTGTCGAAATTTTAACTCTTTTGTTGTGATTGATTTGTTAAGTAGAATAGACGCGATCTTTTAAAATGCATACATACACATATTTTATTTTATAAATTGAATTTTTGACGTCACAAAACTCGTAATACTCTATTCTTAAACCCCACATTGTGAGAAATAAAGGCAATCTATTTTTATACATATATTGCTACTTAAATAAATACATACCGTAATAAGTAAAATATATGTAGGTAATGGGATCAAATGAATGAAAAATCACAAATTTCGAGTAAATATTTTGTAATTTTTTTTTTTATTACGAACATATTTTACAAAGCAAAATCGTGTCTTTGATGGAAATAGAACAGTGAGTCTGAGAATTACGGGAGGAAAAGCGGATTTTGGTGGTTCTTCGTGAAGTATGGAAGGATCGGGGAGGCATCAATGCGAAAAGGGGAAATAGGTAGGGTATACAGGAGTGACACGAGAATAAGGACATCGGCACATTAATATAAAAAGTACTCTTTGAGACACAACATGAGGATTAGGCCAAACATTCGCACCAAAAAACTCATTCACTCCTTTTTTTTCATCGTCATTCGTTGCGTTTGCATTTATTCGCTAATTGCACACAGTACTTTTTATGACACGTGTCTAAGACATAATCAAGATACTGGTTTGTCCAATACAAAAAATCAATGCTCTTCTCCATACGTCCAATAATTTGTCTGTTGTAATCGAAATTAAAATGAAAGATCAGTTATTATAGTTTAATTATTTAAAAACTTAACGTTCTCCGTAAATGTAAAAAAAGAAAATTCAACTGACTAATAAGCATGGACTTCATAAAACTTAGGGGTGTTTCTTGACATTTCTATGTAACACAAGAATTTTTCCGATCGTACAACTATTTCTACGGCGTTTGAAACGAAGACATAGGGCTGCCGTTATTACAATCTTCGTAGTTTCAGTTTTGATACCGTGACATACAGAATGAGAGATAAAAAGAAAAAAAGACGCTATTCTTTCAGTGCGAGTGGTGTGTGCCAGTTAAACAAGACGAAGATTCCCAGCTGCAACTACCTGTGAGTACTATCGACTTCTAATGAACTATATGTATTTACAAATGAGATCGACGTTTTGCATTTTGTTTTAATTATTTAATATTACTTTTAGACCCTTAACGACTGTCGTGAATGTACTCTAACCGTTCGGTATTTGCCAAATATCATATGCAATTGTTTTCGAATAACAGACTTCTAAGAATACGAGATCATTATCTGAAATTTTGTATAGCTACGTATTTTTTTCGAAAATATATAACATTCGTAAGATTTCAACTATTATTTAATAACTGACATCTATCAGATACCATCACAGCAGATAAGGGCTGATTTTAATGAGAATGATAATATCGTTTCATTTTCACATGTAAATTATTTTTTCGCTTGATTGTGTGCACTATATAGAATGTATCCGTAATGTGCCATGACGCGAGATTTCACAAAATTTCGTACTGTTTTTCTTGCACTCGGTCCACGTCGTTATTTCGTTTACGATTATGACATCTCTATTATGTATATATGTATTAGTAAAGTAGTGGCAACTGGCAGACAAACAGACGGTTTGGCAGGCATGGTGAACGTAAATCGGTTCGGTGCATTCACACAATTTTGAAGCGAATTCAAACCCAGCCTGTCTTCTCTCTCTCTCTTTCTCTCTTCTCATTAACAATTACAATTTAATCCCTTTCATACCCCTTTTGATCCCCCAATAAGCATTCTATGTCTCCCGTCGATCTTGCTCGCTCTCTCTCTCTCTCTCTCTCTCCCTCTCTTTCTTACATTATTAATAATTCTTATTTTGCTATAATCAAGTTCTATAGTAATTGTAATATAGGCTTTTTAGTACGCTATAATGTCTTTTCCACTTTTTATTATTTTCTGTTGTTTATCATTTGCAGCTACATTTAAAACTAGATTTTTCTTCAGCCAGCACGGTCCTCTCGCAGCATTCCTTCTTTCGCGCGTATAATCAGCCTTTCATCGTCTTACATTCTCTCTTTCTCTCTCGCTGAATTAATATTAGGAATATCGGCAGTGAAATCCCAATGATAGACACGCGGCAGGCAGGCATAGTCTCAGTCCTTCCATCGCGAAAAAACGAAACCGGTGGCACTTGCGCTGCTCTACGGCGTACACTTAATTTTTAGCTATTATTAGATCGGGGAATCGAATCACACTTCTTCGAGTAACTTCTCCTTAGTCTTTAATTAGTATAGTTATGTATTTTAAATGATCACTTCTCTACTCATAAATTCTTTTTTTTTAACTTCGACAAAACTTTTTTCTATACGATTACACTTAATTTTGCTAATATCTACTAAAGTGCGCAATCTGAAACGAAATGATAGCTAATTTCAAGAAGCACGATTACATATAAAAAACGTGAAAGTGAAGACTTATGCGACGCTTATTTATACGTTAAGAACAAGGTATACGCTTAACTAAGTTTTACAGCGAAAGAATACTTAAATGCTTAATCAATCATTACAAAAATTTCAATATTAAAATTAGCTTAAAAAACGTTCAAACTATTCAAAAACTCACGGCAATTCGATATAGTTTACATCAAACTATATATCCGAAGTTAAATTTACGCTCACCACCTCTCTTGTGTTACGATAAATCTTACGATATAACGCAAGTTCGCCCTCTACATATCAACATTATCAGGCATTAAAAAAACATCGCAACTACTAATACGAATAATTCGAAAATCATCGCATACAACACAGCAGTCCAGAGCTTCCGTGAAGCCCGTACTTAAGAAAAAAAAAACCCACCTGCATATACAAAAAACGAATATACAAAAAACACTCAGAGGCCCCTAGAGCCCCTACCGATACAATAGAGGATAGAATACAATACAAAAGAATGAGCTCCCCCTTCACATAGCCCGAAGAGAAACGCTTCGATTCCCCGAGTTCGTCGATACACTCATTATCAACTACAGCTCGTTATCATAGTGTTCATCGTCCTCTCTTTCTCTCTTTCTCAGCCTCCTCTCTCGATAAAACGTCAGTACACCACGTCGCTGTATCTCCCCTCTCCCCATACGAATGCACATCGCGTATGTAAAAATTGATTTGTTAGCAGTAATTTGCTCGTTAATCTTGTTGCTTCGACTCGTCGCGTATCGACGTACAGGGTGTGTGTGGGTATGTTTGTGCAGCAGTTCTTGCGTACGTGTGTGGCCCTCTCTCCACATGTGTGTATGTAAATGTGTAAACAATGTGTTGTTAGTCAGGGGTGCCCCGCGCGCGGTTTCGCCCTCGACGCTCTGATCTCTCACAGTAAGTCGAGCCATTGATCTGAATACGAACGAACGACCGACGTTCTATATACCTGTGTATCAGCGAGTCAAGATCGGGTTGGGGCACCCCAGTGCCCGCGACGACTTGGCCCTACACCTCGCGCCCGTTCTCCTCTCGCTCATCGCCGTCAATATTTTTTCCACTTGTCTCGCGGTCGTCATCTCTTTCTCAGCAGTCCGTCCTTAAAGTTCTCTTGGAAAAATATCTCGTCGGTCTTGTTACACAATATAGTATTCTCTCTATTATCCTGCGGTCGGTTCAAATCGTACCTTCGTGTGCGCGTGATTGTATGTGTGTATTGTGTGTAGGTGTACGAGTGAGTCGTTCGGCTTTAATAACTCATCGTTCGTCAATTAACGGAATCCGAATCGTCACCGTCGTCGATTCTTCTTCCCTCGTCCTTCCTCGTTTTGTATATTATCATAGAGAATGGTCCGAAACACAAGAACGTTTTTTCTTTTACTAAGATTATAAATCACAAATGAAATCACAGACTTTCGTTGGTGGCTCGACAGAGAGGGGGTCTAATCGTCGTCGTCGCTTCTTTCCGCGGCTGCTGCATTTCCTCTTGATGCTACCTCGAGCCGCGACTGCAGCAGCTTCCTTAGCCGATCCGTCATCCGGCGGACGTTGCTGTCCTCGAGGAAAGCGCGGCGTTCCTCGCTTTCCGGATCTACTGCTGCTACTACTGCTACTGCTGCTGCACCGACTGATAAGGACGACGCGAGCGAAGCTGCTCGTCTTGTCGTCGCTGATGCTACTCCCATCCATTCTCCTTGATCATGTGCGCCAGCTCGATTATGAACTTGCCCTCTTTGTACTTTTGACTCGACTCGAACGCGTGCTCCTGAAAAATTCAAGCGTTATTAAATCTTATATATTGCACAAGATCGATTCAACTCGGTGGATTATCGAGTAGCGATTGGAATTCATTTTAATAAAAGGAATACTTTAATCCTCGACATTAATTCAAACGCTGTCGTGCTATTAAATTACTCAATTGAACCTTGAGAGAGACGTAAGTAACCGGAAAAGTTGCGCCTTGAGTAAAAAAGAATCAACCACGAGAATAGCATCAGTAAAGCGGATTAAGTCTCCGAAGATCAATGGCAAAACCTTTTATCTATACGCTCCTATAATACATCGGTATACACGTTTCGGCAAAGATGTACCTTCGATCGGAGAATATATATACTCACACCGCCATAAATCCAAACTGTCGAAACAATATATGAATCGACGTTCGAGCTGCGGTCTATATCTATAGTATATATATATGTATATATAAATACACAGTAGTTGCCCTCGGCATGTAATTCCGAAATCAATTTCATCCGGTATCCGACACAAACAAGTCGAGTTCGATACCCTCTATATAAAAGTTCCCCTTCTGATATCCAAAGAAAAAAAGACTCTTGCGATTAATTTGTCGAATAAAGATATAAGATGATCGACTTACGTATTTCCAGCCAAGGGTAGTCTTGCAGCACTCGCAGTAGATGTCGGCGACCGCGTGCAATCCGGTGAGTAAGACTCGTTCCTCTGCGGGACCGCAGCCCACGTTCACTCTGGTGACAGAAAAGAAGAGACGGCCTTGTGATACTCGAGTCTACTCGGATGTACAGGGAGGTGTATATTATAATACTACTGATGATGGTATCAGGTGTTGTTGTATAGGTGTATCGATTGTTAATGTAGACAATTTTTGTTGAAGCGAAAGCATCAGTATATTGTGAATTCAGTTATAATAAAAAAGCACGGATATCGAGATTTACTTTTCCAATAATTGTAATAATGAAAATCTGTAGTATATACATTTAGAATGGGAGAAAAAGTGACGCTCTACTTACACAGAGTTGAACAAATAGGCACGACCTTGACTTCCTTGGAAGGACTGAAAACACAAGAAGTTTATGAGAACATTGAGTATAATATGGAACAGTGTTCAATCAATGAAAAAAAAAGAACATTACCACTGCAACTAATAAACGATCTAATCCGACGATCTTATTAGCTTTGACATTGTTCTATATCACGCGACATCGCTTCCTTCGTTTATATAGCGGACTCATAAAAAGACGAGACATAAAAAAACCCGAGAGAGAGATATCTGCAATTTAAAGCTACATCGGGAACTCGTACGCGGAATAAACGTATTTCCGATTCGACGTGTGTGTGCTATCGCGTCGAGACAAAAAACGGACGTATAAATTAAAAGAAAAATTTGACCCGGTTATATACCAGAGCGACATAATGCGTGGGAGAGAAGAAGAAAAAAAAACAAAACGGGGAAACGCGGTCAGAGCTAACGAAATAATATGATAATGCGCGCGAGCTCGTCTGACGGATTACAGCCGTTACCACTGCTCGAATTCATGTATGCGGCTGAAACTTTTTATTCCTCGCTGCAGTGGTTAATTTCATTTCGTTTGTGTGTTACCGTTAACCAAAGTTATTATTAAAGCGTAATTTACGACGGCTTATTTAAAATTTAGAAACTAGGCGAGTAGTAGTTTTGAGAGAAAAATGTAATGTATAACGACTATAAAAAAAGTGCCACTACATATAGTGTGCAGAAATAAAAGGGACGGGGAAAAAAGCGCTCGCTGCTCATCATAACTCGCGTAAAAAGAGATATATAACTTACGAGGATATATAGTGGCGATGCGCGGACCTTAAATTTTAATATAAAAAACCCTAAGGGATTTTTTCACACGGAAGATAACTGACCCGGAATAACTTGTTACATAGCGAACGAGCTATACTTACTCTATACTTTCGTATCAAACGCGAAGATGAAAAGGATTATAACAAAGTCTTTAATAAATTTTTCGCAAAGCTCGAGAAGAACGCGCGATAATTTTCAAGGCGCACATAGTGACGTCAGGCATCAGCTTGCGCATTACATAATGTATTTTGCGGCCATATACATCGCGAGCTTATTATAACCGAATTCCAGAATGTTAAACCCGAAACTCTCCTCGTTAAGCATCAGCGCCGTCGCGTGTTATTATATATTCCGGTCGCAAAAGCGAGCGTTGCACTAATGAATCAAAGTAGCTCTCGACTCGTTAAATATATCTCTCGTTTGTACATACATAATTACATATATATTAGAAAAAAAAAAACCAAAATCTCACCTTAGAGATGAGCTCGTCGTGATTGGCGAGGTGAGCGCGGCAGTGAATGCACGAGTAGGTGCGATGGCAGGAGGGCAGATAAGCCTGAAAAGTCTTGACCATGATGACGGCGCGGCAGCTGGCCTCCGCGCAGCAAACCGTCTGATGCGCACCCGAGGAACCAGCTCGTCGACGGCTTGACCGCTGCTGCTGGCTCTCTTCCTCGACCACCACCTCCTCCTCCTCCTTGTCGTCGTCTCGCGATCCGTGGTTCCCGTGTCGCTTCTATCTTTCTCTTAGCCGACGGCTTTCTCCACTGCAGATGCGTCGTAGCAGCAGCAGCAGTACCACCGCCACGGCTGCTCAGCGCAGAGCTGCTCCGATCAGCTGTTGAGCTGGTTCAGACAGCGCCGCTTCGGGGACACCTGTTATACACACATATATATATATACACACGTATGAGGCTTGAGTGACTTGAAATGATGGGTGTATAGTGATATTGTTGGGTGAGATTGCTTTATACTGGGGCGGGGCTCAGAATTTAACGCGACGCTCGCAATTCCCGGCGCAGATTAGCGTCGTGTCTAATTAAAATCCTCCGGGATCGTCAGGTATAGGTGTATATATATATATAGATAGACAACGCTGAAAATTGTCATCAACGCGAGCTTTATTATATATATACTTTCTCGCGCAGCGTGAGGTCGAAAGAAAAGGCTGTCGGCTGCCCCGCGCGCGCGTGATTCAATTAGCCGTAAATTGAGAATCAAGGAAATCACGGCACGTCAGCTGTGCTGCTGCTGCTGCTGCTGCTGCTGCACTCGCCAATAAAAGCGTTCACTGACACAGAAAGAGATAATTTTTATATTAAGGGCACGTGCGCTCAGAGACACGACGAATTACCGGCGGTTGCGCCGCGCCGATGCGATATATTATATTCTTCGTCGCGAACGTTGCGGCGGTTGGCCCAATTGCCGAGAGACACTGCACTCCGCCGTGACAGAATTCGAGCCGGTTGTAACGAGATCCACTGATGCTGTACACCGTCGTCGTCGTCGTCGTCGTTGCCTGGAACTTTGTGTCGGGAAGACGGAGAAGAAACTTCTGCGCGTATATATACCATATAACTGCATGCTCGGTATGCATAACGCGGTGTGCGACTTCCTCGAAGAGCGAGACTCTGACACGTTCGGCTCTTCGATGCCAAGATTTTGTTTTGTCTTGAAAGAAAGAGCTTTTCTGTATCTGTTTTCTTATCTCTGAGGAAGTGGAGGTGATCGATGCTTTTACGAGAACGCTTTATACATGCAGTATGTATTGGTGTATATATAGATATTTCTGCATGTATATGAAGTGAACGACGATGTTTTCATCTTAAATTTTAACTCATGCGCGGATAAAGCGGATCGTATATTTAATTCAGGATAATAACTGGAATTCAGATTTTATTGCCAGAAAATCGATATAGGACCTTTCTCATCAATTCGGAAATCGAATTATTGATACGGAAAATTGGGTTATTCCAAATATACGAAGCGAATATTTTACGTATATAATACAGTTACACCACTCAAATATATTATCAAACAACGACCTAGTTTTGAAGATTTCCGTAATAATCCTCAAAAGTCGCCTATACACTATCAAAAAAATTAATAAAAGAAATACGCGGACTGCTCCTTACACTTCGTCCAAGGAATAATGAATCGCGTCAAGCCGCACATTTTATCCTTTCTTCCCTATCTCAATTTTTCCCTCTATGCATACAACTGCAGCAGCATCCAACGCTTTTTTTTTTAATATAGTACATAGTACACAGGGGCGTCAAGTTATTCAAATTATCATTATGCAAATGCGGGATGACGTGAGAAATGTCCCGTGGAGCGTAAACTGGCTTTGGACGCCGAGGACGAACAAAATTAACTGACGCTTGAAATTTTCGCGCGACGATCACGTCGACGTTCTCTAAACCGTAGGAGGGTTGTAGCACGAGACGCGTGACCTGCTTTGAGGGCCAATCTGCGGAGAGAGTCTGTATATGGAGGAATTTTGCTGCTACTGATGCGGATTTGACAATTTTGAGTAGAATGAAAAATTGGTAATTTTTTACGCTCATTGGAAGAGTTTTGTAATTCAAAGCAAAGTTTTCTCTTTTCGCTTCTATATGCTCTCCTTGGCACAGTTACATTTAATCTTCAAACTTTTGCTCGATTGTTTCGCTTCTGGAGGGAAAGTTCATTTTGACTATATATATATGTACAACCAAAGACTGCGTGAATGTCATCCTCTCACATGCAAAACGGTACGAACCGTCTCCTTTGAGATTCAAGTTAGTTTCTAACAAATAACAAGAAAGCAAATTCCTGTATATTTAACTAAATATATCAAAGAGTTGGTACATAGGGACAGATTTCGAAAAGCTTGGTTTAAAATTCAATACTCTTCCGCGTTATACAGCTTATAACGCGCTCATCGGATTAATATCGATTCGAGAGAGATTTTTTTTCTTTTTTCGATATATATACATACAGGTCGACGATCATCGCACAATATAAAGTGCGAGTGAGGTCGCAGCGCTTAGCGAGACTTAAGGCGCTCAATTCCACTCATAAATCCATCGCGTTTAACGTTTGTTATCGAGTCATTTTAATCTTCTGCACTTGGATCTTCGCTACAAGCAGGAAGAGGAGATGAGAGTAGCTTCGTCCGTTGAAGCAAGAATGAATGAACGTCATTTTTTTCAACGATTTTTCATTTTAGATAAAGTCACTGTAATTTATACCGAGATTTCATTTCAGTATTATAAAAAGTAATTTCGACTAGTTTAAACTTCAAGAATGAATATTTAATAAAATGTCATTTTACTCAAAATACAGCGCGATCCTTGTATAAAATGTTTTATTATTTCATAAAAATTATTCATTCTTTTCCAATCAACATAATAATTAACGCGCAATCATCAAATTTTAGAATAACACCAGGATATCGATCCTTTGCCCTAAATCGACATTCTCCAAAAAAAACAATTTGCTACAGACAAACAACGAAAAGAAAAAAAAAACAACCCTCAATCTTAATTCCCCGTTTTACGACCATGATTAAGGTCGCAAAGTGCACTCCGCCCCAATCACCCGAGGCACTTTTATTTCCTTCCATAAAAAAAAGAACGAAGAGAGCCTTCACACTATACGAGAGAATCTTCATTCACGATTTCATCGTATATATATAAACAACGAGCGACGCGACTCGTCGTCGCGCAATAAAACACGTGCGCGCGAGCGTTTGTACAAAGTCAATACGACAAGGTCGCGAAACGAACTCTCCCGCGATACAATAATATATACTTATAAAATAAAATACCAAGTCGGTGAACTGATCTTCGTACGACGATCTGCATTACACACACATATATACACGAGGCGATTGTAACTGCGCATTTCATCCCGCGATAACGGAGTGACAAAATCGTCGCCTCGGCTGATCCGAGGAGTGGCTGTGAAACTTTCCGGTGCAGCAGCAGGCTTGTGCGTCGCGGAGATGCACTGCACGTGCATTTATTTGTGTATCGTGTAGGTATACGATCTGCTGGAGATAATCGTATTTGCTGACGAGTAGGAGGAAGGGAAGCAAGGTATAGCCGTATCTGGAGCGATAATATTAAAAATAAAAAAAAGCGTTTGCACAGAGAGAGAGATGGAACAAACGGACGCGTTGTGTTATCGGTCAAACAGTTTTAGAGCTAAAAAACAAAAACGATTTCTGCGTATTAGCGCTGTTTATTGCGATTGAAACTTTTGCGTCACTTTCTTAATGAATATACGTTCTTGTTTGTAAACGCGTGATGTGTTTTAGTGATTTTGTATAAACGGGATTATAAGGCTGGGGATTTCTATAAATATAAGCTTTTGGTCGTCGTGTGCGATAATATTTACGTCGTTTCGGGCAAGATTGCGAGCTCGCTGTTTTTATTATTGCAGGATCGCGGTGTTTTGATTTCTTATCTGAGCTTGTATAATACTTTTACGAAGTCGTCAAAAATATCGTTATTAATATACTATTTCGATTATCATAATTTTTCAATGATAAACCGCGGTCGTCGCTGTATAATGATTCCAAAACTCGACAATATTGAATGAAGTATACCTATATATTCTGTTCAGCCTCAAACAAAATAATTTCGTGAATCGCGATAAACGTATATTATATACTAGAAAATTCAATTTTTTGCAAGCTAGCACACCTCTAAATAGCCGCAGTTATATATACACACCGAGTGAGAGCGCGCAACCAAACGAGAAAGAAATCTTGGCGCAGCTGCACCTAATAGCAAAAAAAGGCAGGTAAGATCAGGAAGTGCATTTAGAGACTATATACATATATAATGTAACGACTGGAATTCCGTTTTTGGTGCCGCGGAAAATACGACGATCTCTCGTGCTACATACGCCGACTACTCTTTTGTGCGTTGCAACGCATATTACAATCGTGCACAAAGGCCTTTCGAAGAGATATAGAGAGATGACGCTCGGTTTTCTCTCTTTCTGCGTCATAGACGCGCGTGCGGTATATATACTGTTAGGCGTACTTGAGAAAATCGTGCAGGCATTACGCTTTAGATATACTTTAGTGACTTTTTTACTACGATCGGATACGATTTTCGAGTGAGGAAAGTCCGTACTGCGTAAGCGAGAGAAATGTTTAGGATTTTTTTTGTGAATATGATATTAGAAAAAGTAGTAAACACCACTGCAGTGTGAATCTGACTAACTCGTTTGGTATAACTCCTATACTTGACAGATGCAAACACTTTATTTTATACAAAGAAAAAATAATTGTTCTGCACGGAATAATCGGGTTTTATATTGCTGTGTTAAAAATAGCATTTCATTGCGCTCAGCGCGTTTCTGACATTTTCCACGTGCTCTAAAATATATTACGCTCTGCGGCGTGTTTATTAGTCACATTTCTTTCTAACGGTCTTGACATTTAAAATATACGACCCTTGGCATACAAAAGCATACATTCTCATCAGGACAAATGGAACAAATACATTGTTATAAACGTATTATTATTATTATCATTGCGCCTACATACGCGTGCGGACTGTGAATAATCGCGAGAGAGCGATCTCCCGCGCAATCTTTTTATTCGCATCTTGTGTACATATAGACACATGCTCGTAAACGCTACGATCGCCTATATGTAATTTAGAATAGAGCAGAAACGTTTTGCAATGTCACGTTGCTGCAGCTCTGCGATGCAGAAAAAAGGGGTGGCGATTTTTGCTAGTTCTAGAAGCAGAAATACACACTGATAATTCGTGTATATATCTAAGCCGAACCAGTTTTTTAGAGTTTCGCAATATGCAAGCCGGACCTTTCTGCGTTTTAAATTTATCAGTACAATGATCATTCGTTCGCTGAAACAAATTGCTTTGAGAGGAAAATGAGTTAATTATATCGTATCGGAAAACGCGAAGAGTCTAGAAAAATATGCTGTGGCAGCGAGTTGAAAGAAAATGTTAGATGTATACGCTTATTTTAGCGATAATCAAGAAGCGTCAATCCAAAATACACTGAGCATAAAAAAAAGCGAGGTTAATTTAAAACCCAGCAGTCTTTGCGTTTCAACGTTCAAGTAGAGCATTTTATTCGTTATACGTATATACTTTGAATTATTCGTAAATGTTAACCTAATTTAAGCGAAAGAGCGGACGACGAAAGTTGTAAAATTTTTAACGTCCGCAATGGTCGTTCTTACAGTTTATTGCATATATATATACATTTACCAGTACTTTCTAACGCGACGTCTAGAGCCTCGTTCATTCAGCCAGTTTTCCACTTATAAAATCCATCTTTCACCAGCCATTTCATACCACTTACCATTCAAATCCGCTCAAATATTTCGCACCAAAATTCTAGCTTTCAACGTTAATCGAGTGGAATCGTTCACTATAGACTAGTGCGTCGTATTTCTCTTATAGCAGGTTAGAGCGTCTCTTGGGCGAGTCAACAACGCTAAGCTATACTCTCTTATAGACTGATTGTGAGTTGCTCCAAACACGTTGCACCACATTGTAGCTCATCGCGCAAAAGAAAAAAAAAAACTGCAGTGCCATGTGTGCGGACTCGAAACTTTGAACTTGAACTCGAACTGTCGCCTACAGCTGGCTCTGATGGTTGATCGTGCGCTAAGCTAAGGAATTTGATTTCGTTCGTTAAAATTTTTAACTAATATATAGAATAAATATGCGGCTGCAGGCTACGATACACAAAGAGGATAATATTTTATAGCTTGGAAATGCTTCAATCATCGGCGTTCCTCGAAGAGGAATATAAAATAGGAATTTCGACGACGTTTAAATTTAACGTCCGCTGTCGATGTAATTGAAGTTTATGGCTTGATCCGAACGCGAAAATAGATGTTTTCCATTGTCTGTAAAAAGAGTTCTCAGACTGCGAATTAATTGAACGATTGTATTATCAATTTGTAATAGCGACATTATTGACAGCCTTGAATTGTCGTTAAATAATAATGTCTTTATTCCGATACTGAGGACTCAATTAAAATAAAAAAAAAGAAAATAATAATAAGAGAAACTATGGCTCTTAGCATCATCGTCCATATACTCGCATACGTATTTCTCTCTCGAAGCGCCTTCGCGTATTAACACCGGCTATTATAGCAATTATCTTCGCACTCGCTAACGATTTCCTTTTCTGAATCAGCAGCGATACAATCAGCTGTGCGCCGTCAATTTTCTTGCGCGCCGCGATAGCTCAACATTTGATAAGCGCTCGCGCGCCGTTTAAAAAGAAATTTACATAGTTATCCATTACGAGCGACCTCATCCAAGGCCTACGACTTCTCGAGTCTACGCACATACGACGCATATATACGTGCTGTGCATTACGTTTAATACAGACGCGATTCCGCATTTCGCATATATATACACTCCTACACATATATGCGTACGTATACTTGGAAAAGAAAAACAAACAATAACGACGCAGTAGACAAGAGGTGCGGGAAGACAAAGGATCGATGCGCGAATCCGTCATTGACAGAGAAGTAGTATAGGGTGTATTAAAAATAAATTTTCCGATATTGCGCCGCGATTTTTCTCTCATGTGTCATCCATATATATATCGCACGTTTTTCGAGAACTGACAGCTGTACCTTCTAATTACTTCGATCCCTTCATCCCTTACACTGCTGTATCGTAAGTCGCAGAAAACGAGGTCGTTCTCATTTTTCTGCAGTATATCCTTGCTATAATACTCTGTCTCTAGCTTCGAGCATCGATAATCATCAGATACGGAACTGTCTGTTTTGTAGGTCACAGTTCTCTCCTAATCCGTGACGAGCAATGCGATCAGTGACGCAGGACAATTGCCGAAAACAGTAAACCAATCAAAGCAATGGAATGAGGGATAGGTCGAGAGCCTGTAATTCAATCATCGGTTTTCCATACTTTCCGACGAACGGCGCGCAAAATAATTTGAATTCCGAGTACAGAGGAAATGACGCGCTTGTCCGTTATATACTACTGAGAGGAGAGAGGAAATGAGTTTTCGATATTATTGTAAATTCATCCGCGAATGAATGTCGTCGTTGTTTGGCTTTTCAGCATTTGGCGCGAGAGAGAGAGAGAGCCGTTTCAAGAGTGATGTATAGGTCGTATGCACGTGTGTATGGTTTGCGAAAATGGGAGAAGCGAAATTGCTGGCTATCGGGGTTTTTGTTTGTTTAATAGAGAGAAATAATGATCAATACGTTATATACGGAAAATTGAGGAGGATTATATAGTGTGCATTATATCTTATTAATTTATCGCGTTTGTTTTGAACTAATGTAATTTGAGAGATCGGGGATATGTTATGTATTATGATTTTAAATTTGTCAAATGTATAACAGAAAGACAAACTTACGCGCGGGTACGATTTGTCGAAGTAATAACTGCTGTATCTCACCTGTAACAAACAAAAATAATGTAAATTAATTTCCTAGTTTTATAAAAAGGTATTATAACGATGAAAATTGTTTGACTTTTACTATATGCATCAAAACATTTTTTCTAACCTATAATATTTTATAACAACCCAATCCATTTGCGATAACGAAATTTACTTGTACCTATAACGGATATCCTGTACTAAAAGCATGCTGCGAATAATTAATGCAGAACACTGTACATGAAAACATATTACCACAACAAATTTATCCCATTTTCCTCGAAAGCACATTTTAAATATAAAACAGGCCATCGCATCGTATATATCCGCACAAAATGTCCTCACCCAAAATAGAAAATCTCCAATCAATATGCAAATAAACTTTATCTAATCCAAGCAAGCCTAACACCTTCGGCTATAACCGCTCAATAATTTCTCTCGACAAAAAGCTAGCAGTTGCGCCGTTGTGCAAGTCCATTGTGTCATCCAGCAGCCGCGATAAACAAACAACAGAACAACACTTTCGGCATCATTCGACGTATTACTTATCGATAAAAGAAAGCGTCATTGCATATGTCCCTCTGTGGTGTGTGCGTGTGTGTACATAACACCCGAACTGAATAATAAATTGATAATGAAAAATCCCACCGACTGTTACTGAGATAAGACCGCGACCGCGAGATACGAGGCAGAGCTATATCTTATCGTATAAGGCGTGTAATCCCAAGGGCTTGCTTAAATAGACTTTCCTCTCCGCGTGAGAAGAGGGGCGAACGCGGAAATCGTATCCTAAGTATATCCTGGTTGAGATGGTGATTTTTCCAGCCAATATATATTATTGTTTATTTTAAAGATATACTGATACACGTGTAAGAGGCTTTACTTTGTGTTGCACCTTCAATTTTTTTTTTTTTTCGTGGTAGTAGAACCGAGAGATAACCGAGACCTTCGCGGCTATATCGATTCTATCAGTTATCGTTGCAGTGAAGAGTGGGTGCAAGCGTTCCGGAAAAATTCGTGTAGTAATATATTTTATTCCCGAAAATAGCCACTTTTTTCCCGCGGGAATTAACAATCTATTCTAATCCCTTGTTGCATAATGTACTATTTTTGAGATTAAACCCATATGCGAGACCGTCAATCGAGATGATGATTATTTTATTTTCGACACTCCGTGCGCAAAGCTCGATTTTGCGCACGCTGTGTGTTAAAATAGCGTATGC
>UCOJ01000808.1:0-63077 GCA_900474305.1 Cecidostiba fungosa | reverse complement strand
CTCGTATTTCACAACTTTTACAAAAACTAAAAGTCTGATTAATATTTTCTTTAGGTAGAATGATTCACTAAACTCAACACTATCGCGCTCTGGTTTTGGTTTTTCACTGCAATAAGCTTTATTCAAAAAGTTATAGGGAACAGAAAAACAGTGTTTTTAGCTCCGATATCTCCTTAATGCACCACTTTCGTGCGAAACCCGTGGTAGACTCCATGGCCGCCATAAGATTACGTCAGGATTAAAATCTCAGTCTTGCAGCACGACAACAACATAGAGCCCGTGACAAATATTCGGAGCTATGTATCCTTGCACCTCATGTCTGTGTTCTCCATCCGGAAGGCAATAGAGAGAGAAAGAGAGAGAAGCACCCGGTACGTCTAAAGAAAAATCTCGAGACAGACAGTCAGACAGAAGAGTCTAGCCGGTCTTCGTTTCGCTATACTCCGAATTGATGGATATACACACGACGGCATGGCCCCGACAATAACTCGCGATATCAAAGGAATCAGCGGCGCCTTCTCTTCCTCGCCTTTGGGATTTCCTCCTTTTGCGTTTTTCCACGCGGGGGAATTGCCAATTGTGCGGCTTTCGCCTCGTCTCCTTTTTTTTCCTCCCTAGTTTTCTATTCTCTATCTATCTCTCTCTCGCCTCTAGTGTGTGTCTCCAGGCTTCTTCTCTTCTCTATTCCCTCCACTACTACACAGTCTGTTTCTTTACTCCTTCTTTTTCTGTCGCGCGCGCGGTTCTCGCTCTATAGTGTTTTTTGTTTCGGAGTCGCTGACGCGAATTCGCCTTACCTCACCGGCACAGCAGCCTTTTTATCCTGCAGGCGTGAGCTCGTCTCCTTTCACGGTTTGTCATTTTCCAGGGCGTCAGAGACAACAATGAAGAATGCCTGAATGGAAGATAGAACACCCTTCTTTTCTCTTGGTAAACTCACTAGCGCATCTTGTAGGTATGTTGTTTGTTGGGTCTGCTATCTCGTAGAACGAGTTGTAATTATAATTGGTCAGATTTTATGTAATTTTTAGCTATACCCTGTTGAATTTCGAACGTGAAAAAGCTATAAGGTAGTTTTGAAATCAAAAAGCGCACGTATCTTCGCTTTAGGTATAACCAAATACTCGGAAATTTCAAGCATCAGTGGGTAAAGGCCAGTCAAAAGCGGCGAATCTTTTTTTTCCGCGGTGGGCATTTTTATTTATAAAAAGATTCTGAGATCTTTGCGATTTCCTAGCTAGATTGTAGCTAGATTTTTTTCCAGGTATAGCAAGAAGTATGTAGAAATCTTTGAGTATATTTAATAAATATGGCTTTGAAATGCACGAAAATAACGTAGAAACTAGAAAACATGATATCCTTCTATTATGCATACAATACTATATATTATATTGGTAGAAATCACCAACCGTTGGCCAACATGACGTGTTTAGTGGCTTCATTGGCCAACCGTTGGCCAACTAGAGTGCAATTTCTACCAGATTAATTGTATTAATTTCCTTGAATAATAACATATACATATAACACTCAACTGGAGAATCTAAAAACCAATTTGGCGATATCTTAGCCAACTAACATCCTACCAACTCAAAGAAAAGCAGCATACAAACGCCCCTCAAACTCTTCAATACATATCCACCACACGAAACAAGTCGAATCGTTAATTTTTCCAGAAGCAAGCAGTGCAAGGGGTGTCGGCGCGTCGGATTAAAAGCGCAGGCTAAATTTTTGTTTCGCGAACTTCCGGCTGCTAGGGCCGACGACTAGAGCTCGCGGGAGGCCAGGAAGTGAATTATCATGCAAATAGCCGGTCCGCTTCGCGGCCCATTAGCTTAATCGGTCACGGCACTCCGCCCCTTCTGCTCGCCACCAGCGGCGGCGGCGGCACCCATTTGAATGGCAAATTTTTTTTATTATTCTTTTATCCGCGAAAACAGCGACGCCCCCCTATCAATAAAGTGAAATCCGGAGAGAGAGAAGACTGAGCGGCCCAACTTTCTTTCTTTATGTTAATCCTCGCGGGAGAGCTTCGTTTAATGCGCGCAATACGTGCGGAGAACTGAAGAAATTGAATTTCTTCTTTTTTTTTCAAGGAATAAGTGGAAATATCGACGTATGGTCAGACGCGTTTCTATTCGAAGGCTGTAAGGAACGAGAACTAATTACGCTCTTTGTGTCGCTGGAAACAAAGGCTCTGCAGAGTGTGTAGTGTGTAGATTTTCTATAGCCAGCGCACGAAAGGCAATTTCCAGGGGTGGCTATCGCAGGGCTTATATTTTATTTTCGGCGGAATATATACGGAAATCGTTTCTCGTTAGCGGCGCGCATATACGTCGTTATCTCTCTCTCTCTTCTTCTTCGCGTTACGCCGCGGAAGTCGTAAATATTTCAAATGCCGAGAGGCCAAAGCACCGGCCACTCCCCACCGATTCAAAAAAGCTCTCTCTCTTGAGATTCACTTTATACACACTGCACAGCTGGCTTTCGAATTTTTTCTATTTAATATCGAGTAAGGTAAAAATTACGTAACGAAATCGAAGAAGGAATCCCGGCGGCAGCAAACTCAATTACCGAATACAAAACAATTAATTTCCAGTCGAAGCTTTGGATTACAAGAGGGGGAGAGCGAGAGAGAGAACCCTTCCTCGCAGCGACTCCCCCGGAAACGATTCCCCGAAGCCGCAAATAAGCTTAACTACAGCAATTTTCTTTCCTGCGCGCAGCGCGACTACTACTGGAGGTGGAGCGCGAGATTTATCGATTTCGTCGCCTACTCTGCTGCACAGCCAACCCCGGAAAGCAAACGCACTGCTGCTGCTGCTGCTGTGCTCTTAAGAAGCCTGTTTTCACACCCCCCCTACCAGCTCTACTGCTGTTACTACTGCTTTTTATGTACTATAAAAAGAAGAAGAGGCAGGTGTAGCGGTTGGGGCCAGTTTTCCATGAATACAAATGCAGCCACGCACGCGAATCCGTGCGAATTTTCCTCTGTACATTTATCCAGCTCTCCCTCGTGTTTCCTTACTTTAGATTCGCGCTGAAACGCGTCTTTCCGAGGTATAGGAAGGAGGAGAGACATAAACACACGAGAGAGAGACACGAGTGTGTCTCTGATACTCGCGTGTGTTTTTGACGCTGAATGCTTCTACGTGCCTTGTACTCGGAATATATTTTAATGCGTATACTCTCTCCTTCCGACGTCGCTTTTACATTTTGTCTCGTTTTTTTTTTCTTCTTTCCTTCGAGGACGGCAATCTAACTTTACAAATTTATTCGTACACACACATATACACAGGGGGTGGGATAAAGAACGTAGAGATTGAAAAAGAGAGAGAAAGAGCCACACCATCGTGTCGTCGCAATTCGTAAGAGAAATCAGCATCACGTGTGGCTGAGTAGGAGCGTAACTCATCGGTTTGAGTACTTTTTTCAATCCTATATACGAGGAGAGAAAAAAAACTTCTCTCGGAAATTTCATTTTCATATTCGTCCGGATTTTCCCTTATACATGTACACACACGACAATCGCGAAAGTCAATCCATTCTCCCGACACAAGCTCTACTATATATATATACTATATATACTCTCTCCCTTCGCAAGGCAAGAATCCAGTGCAATAACATTAGGGCCAAACATGAAAAAAGTTTCGTCGTCCCACTTTTCTCTCCCTCGCGCGCGTTGTGCTTTACGTACACAAAGTGTACCGGAGCATAGGAAACTTTAAATGGCCGTTGGAGAAAAAATGGCACTGGCTGCAGAGAGACAGGTGCCGCGCCGCTACTGTTCGCAAAAGTATAAGAAAAAAAAAACGAGAGTCCGGGGGTAGTGAAAGTAAAACAAAGTAGAGGCGGCGTGGAAATCTAAAGGGTGTGTGTGTGTGTGTGTGTAAGAGAGAAGCGAACTATAAACGTTTTATCTCGGTGTCTCTCTCTCTTGGAGCTGTATTTTCCGGCTGGAAAACACAATTATCCGGAGGCGGCTCCCGGCATTTAAGACGCGCTCTCTCGTTCCTTTCTTTATATACCTATATAGGTACACGATTGCGTTAAAGTTTGCTTGCGATAAATCTAAATATCTCTCTTTCGTCACGCAGATTTTTTTTCCGGAGAATTTATCGGCGCGCCGATTATTCGAATAAACATTTTCTCCTCGTATATAGTATCTCTAAGAATCCCGCCCTTTTCCGCTCTCTTATCTCTCTCTTTCTCTCACCTGCTTTACATAAAAACTGTGTATATGCAAACAGACACAGTTTAACGCTAGCTAATCTGTAAAACTGCCGTTTCCTCGTGGAGAGAGAGAGATGCGGCTAGAAGATATCATAAAAAATCACGCTATAGTAGAGACCGTAATTTTTCATCCGGCGATTTCGCCTCCTTTTGCGCAAAGCCGCAATTAAAGTATCTCACACACGGCCGTAAAGTTTCTCACACCGCATTTACATGCAGCCACGCAAGCTCGGCGCTTCTTCCATTTTATTTTTTTTTATTATATTTTTCTCTCTCAACACACATCTCGTTCCGCTTACATTCCGGCGCCTCTGATAATAGCTAAAGTTTCAGACTTGTAACGCATGCACTCACCGCGATTACGTATAACACACAGAACTACTACGATGACGAGCCGAGCGGAATAAGGAAACTGGAGCGAGAGTGTGAGAGAGACACGCCCTTTTATTATACAACGCGCGCGCGAGAGTTTGTCTTTGTGAATTAACACACACTCTGAAGCTCCGGATGTGTTTACACGCGTTACAATCGTCTTTTTCATTTTCAGTAGAGGTGTGTAATTATATTCGAGAGCTTATATATACTTTGTTATTTGACAGCTCTTTATGCTCTTTCAAATTTCATCGTATTATATACACAACGCGTAAACAAGGCGAGAGTTAATAATATTAATTATAATACGCGATACCGGTGTTACACACAGCAGATCGAAGCTCTCGTTCTCTCTCTATGAATACATAATTCGATATTAGCTAGAAATATTCCTCGATTAGTTGTAGATGAGTTACTAATGGATTGAATTTATCCTGGCAGTATTAGTGTAGTATATAGCGATGCTGCGCGCGCGGCGTAATTACACGTGTCCACATGCACGAAATTGCGAATAAATTTTGATATGCAAATCCCCGGGAAAGTTATGTGTTTGCGATCGAAAGCTCATTATAAACCGGCCGTATATATATATGTGTGTGTAAGTGTATATAGTGATTTTACCCGATTATTATAGGGAATAAGAGTGTCAATAAGGTATGAGCTATACTAATACTTGATTTCGCTCGAAGAAAATTCGAATGAGAACATCACCGCGACAGTTACACATAGAGAGAGAGAGAGAGAGAGAGAGAGAGAGAGAGAGAGAGAGAGAGAGAGAGAGAGAGAGAGAGAAATGACCTACGATTTCCCGTGCGTCGAAGTGACGGCAGCGTTATATGTCTCTGTATGTGTATATATATACGACACAGTTTATCGGTTGATATTGAACAATTGAATGCCGATTTCCCAGCGGACCAATCGCTGCGGGTCTGCTGCGATTCTATCGAATCGTAATATCCATGCGCCGCGGCCAGTGTAAACATACCGCCGCGCGCGGTAGAAACGTGTATATATATATACATGTATATCGTCGCGCGACGCGCAGATGCAAAGCGGAAGAGCCGGCAGTACTGGCATCACATATAGAGAGAGAGAGAAGGTATATATACGCGGCGTGAAAGGGGAAAGAGGAAGAGAGCAGGGGAGGATAGAGCTAGAAACGGAATCCAATGCTATATGACTAGATTTCAATCTGCGTCTACGTTCGAGTGCTTGAACCCCCTCGACCCTAATCCGAACTGTATTTCCTCGCGATGTATTCATCTCCCTAGCTCTCTCTCTCACTGCATGCGCAGCTCGTTCTCTCTCTCGTCCTGTAGAGCAGCCTTTCCATTTTCCGTTTCCTGTATATATCTCTCATAAATACAGTAACACCGCCGATGAAATATACTTTTATTATTCGTCCTCGTCGACGATTCTTATTTAACTTTTACGAGGGGTACATCAGTAGTATAGCCTGTTGTGTCGAATTACTCTGCGATTGTAATACATAGCTTGATTTGTAATTCTAATATAGTAATGACGATACAAGCCTATCGTATGTATATTAGAGAGCGTTGATTAAATTCACGATCTTGGTTGTTAAATCAAACAAACATATATTATACACAGCAGAAGACATCCGGAGGCGATCACTATAATAACGTTTCCTCCGGTTATGATCGATAATCGCGTGTGCGTGTGTATATTCTATATAAATCTCGTACCAGAAAAGTAAACGTAAACAAACGCGACGTATAATAATATATACCGTTACACGCAGGATTATCCGGGAAAGCATAATCCAGTTTAAATCGAGCATAATTCCAAAAGATACACACACAGAGCCAGAGAGAGAGATATCGAACGTGTTCGATCGCGTATACATATATACTACAGCGTGGTGAGTCCACTAAAATTAGATGAAAAGCCAATGTCCATTTCCGACGTAGCTCATTACCCGTCATTATTATCATTGACTATGGCGTCGCTACAGCAGCCGAGGTAAAATCATATAGGCCGAAAGTGGTCAGTCTCTCTCTCTCTCTCCCTCTCGTCTCTTTCGTAACCGCAGATCGATCGCGTATAGTACTATATATACGCGCACATACACACACACATCGGTCCGGCGTTAACAGTTTCCGGCGAGTTGACGAGCTTTCGGGAGAGAGAGAGAGAGCGATAGCCAAAGCCCGAGGACAATAGGCCGACATTAGGATGCCCCTTCGACGTTGCTAAAATGTCCCTTGTAACTATTACTGTATACAGCGTGTTACATGTCTTGCCAGCCTATAGTACGATATACTTATTGTTATTATAACTCTGTGAGAGCTGCGAGTGTAAATTTCGTGTTTTTGGCTTTAGAGTTGTGTATATGTATGTGGGGGTGTGGATGATCTTTTGCAGTGATTCGAACGGTTGCTCTCACTCTCGTCGTATTGAGGCTAATCCTATAAGCCATTCCGCGGCTTGATTTTCAATCGATCCGATTCGGAAGCTGTGCTCAACGCTATGGGCTTGTTTGAATGATGGATTACGCCGCTATTGTCTGCAGTCAACCGGGGAGAGAATATCGGGTCAATGATTATGTATGTGTGTATATAAATCCTTTTCAAAAAGTAGATCCTCTATATATATATATATACAAGGGGTGACGATGCATAGAACGGCTATATATGCATATAGTATCTTATTAGCCACATGTTGCTGAAACACACGAGACTCGGATTACAACTATGTTTCCAGCTTGAATACACGTTTTGCCCTCAACTTCTGCATCAAGTCTGCAATAACTTGAGAGAGAGAACCGACGCATCAGCCTCATGATTCAGAGCTTGTTCAGAAAGCTCTATAGCCTATCCAAACATTGCTGCTACAGCTTATCAATAATTCATGAAACTCGATCATATATAGATATATATTATGTATAGAACGCGCGAGCGTAAGCTTCACGTTCGAAAAGAGAATAGCATCGATCACGAGCTGCAGCTATATATACTATACATAATACATATTTCAACGATATATATAGGAAAAATCGAGAAATTAAACGGAATTTCTCTACAATTCCTTTCCACACGTCCATCTGGTCGCCGCGAGGACTCATCCTATCCCACAGCAGCAGCATATAGCTCGTCTCCTAAACTGTCTCTCTCTCTCTCTGTCGCGTGACCCGACTACAGCTCGGGTACTTAAGACCAGGCCGATTCGCACGACTGTTGTCTACGATATTTCAAGCAATTATAGTCGCCACGTGGATATATTATAAACATAGTGATATCGAGTTCGAATAATCATAATAACAATCGATTTGTCGTTGCTAATTCGAATTATAAGTCGAAACGAGATCGGCTTTGCTTAATTAGCCTGCCGTTTATAGCGAGTATATATCTATACACAGAGATATTGCTCGATATCGTCGATTATTGCCTCTCTCGTTTTCCCAACATCGAAACTGGGTTACGAATGCTTCGTGTTTTTTTTTTCACTCTCCGATGACTCGTGCTCGAGAGATTGCTTTTCATTTGGATCTTCAATTTTTTTCCCTCCTTCTCTCGTCGCTTATTTCCTCTTTTCAAACAAGCCCGAAGTACTGCACCGATGATTTATATATATTGTTTCTCTACTAATACTCTCGTGTATACATTATAGAATCAATGTAAAAGCAATATGGGCCAATTAAAAAATTACGAGAGATAATTCCGGCGGCAAAGAGGATGAAGGTTGGCAAAAAAAAATGTCCAAGAAAATATATACATATACGAATTTCCGCGATTAGCGTATGCGACTCTCGTCCGCGGGCGTAAAGTTTGCGCATGACGTGTCTCGAGTCCTCTGGCTAGCACAACGCGATTAAAATGCAGACGAGCCGGAAATCGCGTGGCCGAACCGCAGCAGAAGCTTCTCTCTCGGACTATTTTAAGTGGCTTAACGAATCCCACATTCTCTTCTCCTCTCTCTCTCTACCCACATATATACATATACACACAGAGAGATGCGTATGCGCGTTGTGCGTCGCTCGAATAAATCAGAAGGGCAGTTTTCGCGGCTCTTCCGTGGTTAACAACGACAAATAACAACGATAATGGAATCTGCGCGAGCGCTCTCCGCGGCGATTACGCTCGTTACTTTCGTCGCTCTCTCGCGCCATAGTTGCTCGCGCTCGCGCTCTCGCGTTAATATAACGATAATGGAATCTTTGCCATCGGCCGCAATGCAATTACACCTCGTGTCCTCCGCATTGTTGTAATAACCGCAGGGAATTTTTGGACCTCTCTCTGCGATCGTAAATCTGATGACCGAGAACAATGGGCTACGTACAAACCCCTTCCTCCCCCTCATACTCTTTTCTTTGCATTAACCCTAGCCGCAAAGTAGGAGAAGGATAGTCGCACGTATAATATAGTAATAATACAAGTTTCCTCTCTGGCGTAGTGTATGTACATGTAGAAGTTGGAGAGAGAGATTGTCACGAAACTCGTCAAAAGTCGAAACAGTCGATTAATCGGACTGGCCTCTCTCTCTCGTATATATGCATATGTTCGCGGACAAGTCACGTACGTACGAAGCTATTTCTCCGGAGACCGAGAGAGCCGCATATACGTGCGAAATCCCTTCCGGATGAGAGAGAGACTACTGCAGTAGCAGCAGAGAGAGAGCCATTATTGCGAGAAGGGATCAAACTCGAGAATTATACGCATATACGGACACACAATTCCGCAATAACTCTTAGTAGTCATGCAGAAGATCAAAGGCAATAATAATTACATATGCAACACAGTAGGTATATAGGCGCCGCGACAATTAGAGAGGGAAAAATGACGAGAGCCCCGCAAGAATCGTAAATGACTACACGGCCGCTTACCCCTTTGAGACGCGAGAAAGAGAGTCTTTTCATCGCGGCCTCATTAATCAACGAAGCCGCCGCTACCGCGTAGATGCAATTATCCGATAGTAATTAACTTCTCAAACTCTTCTTCGCCTCCTCCCCCCTCCCCCTACTTTTCCTATCTTTCCCGAGGCGTCTACTACTACTATTACTCTCGAAAAGTGTGAGAGAGAGCAATATATATATACCACTGCTGCTTCGGGCGATGACGCGGGGGTGGCAAAAGATGCAAAGAAGCGATAGAGACTATAGAGAAGAATGAGAGGAGCTGCACAGACGGCTAGAATCAAAGCCAGACGCCGCCGCGACGTGTGAGACGACTTGAATATGAATGAAAAGCTCCTAGAGATACGCTGGATTCGAGCTTTTCCTTAAGCGTTATGCGATTGATGCTGTGTCGCGCTTTGATGCAAACTCGTGTTTTCTCTCTTTTACGCAAAAATGCGGTGAATAATTTCTTTAGTGAGGAGGAAAAAAAAACACGTTAAGTATATGTACTACTACTACTATACACAACGTGTGTTTCTTTTTTTTTCGAGAACGAAAAGAGGTTTCCGAGCTGATGGAGCCGTTCTCCGGAATTATACGGGTTAGCCCTGAGCGCCGAAAACTAATTTAACTCTAGCTTTCTCTCTCTCTATCGCGTATATATATATATACACCGGCTGTCCGTCTCTCTCTCTCTCTCTCTCTCTCTCTCTCTCGTTCTCCAGTGTATATATATCGGCTGCAGCAGCTCCGGATTGGAAAGCGATCGCGTCGAGAAAAGTCAGAGAGAGAGAGAGAGAGAAGCGGTGGGGAAAACGGATTAAACGTGAGGGGGTGAGAACATTTCTTTGCATAACGAACAGTTATGTGAAAGGGAAGCGAAGGAATAGCTTCATGTGCGTTTGAAAATTTTCGTATTTGCGCAAAGTCAATTCAACACTATATATGTTATAAACTGCGTATATACTCGCCATTAAAAAAGCAAGGGTTCAAAGTTCGCTTCTACACTGCACACACAAACACATATATAACACTCTCGTCTGGTAAAACTCGAACTTTGCACTCGTCGAAATTATGTGCTACTGCGCGAGTAAAGTGCATTCTCTCGTATATAAATCGCACCTTTCTTTCTTCTACATATAAATATACATCCTTTTTCAGCCTCGAGAGAGTGAGAGAGTATATATATAGCAGCAGCGACTTATATACTAGATTTCGCGCGCGTGCGTCCACATGCGCACACCGTGTTATATATATATATATATGTATATAATACAGCAGAGAGATACAAGCGGGAGATACGGCACGTCTTCGATTGCTTCACCTTAGTCTCCTGGAAGGCTTTTGCGCCAGTTATAAAACTCGTTCCGCACTATAGCTCCTCCTCTTTCTTTTGTCAAAGTGTCTCTCCTCAGTTTCCCTGTGTATAAGAGACTAAGAGCGCGAGAAGGGGATATCGTGCATTTTAAAGAGATTTTTCAAGAGCTACTTTCTCTTTTATACATACAATATATATTAAGCGAATAACAGATGTGTCACGAGCGCGCTTATTTCAATCGATCGACTATATATTATTATTATTTTGTTTTCCTTACCGGGATCAGCGGACGGATGTGATCTCGTGAGTCTGCAGAGCTGAAGCGGTAGATATCTCGTGTCCGCTCGTGGAGGTGATTTCGGTGGCGGCGGCGTTGCACTGAGAAAACCTCGTTGAAGCTCCCAACCGACTTCTTGGATTATCGATGCCTTGCGAAAATACGGCGTCACTTCGCGCAGGTACTTGACTGTAACAGACGTGAAGAATTTTCATGAAAAAGATATAGACACACGTGTGATTATATGAAAATAAAGCAGCTAAAGGTTTGTATCACCCCTTCAGGTATACGTATATATCTATAGGAGAAAGAGCGTAGTTTTATACCGAGAGGAATGCAATATTCGCTTGGGAGTGGAGCGCGACAAGCCGGAAAACTTATGGCTGGCATGCAAAAAAGAGAGAGCCTGTACCGTCGGGCTTGAATTCGAATTTACATTGAAATCTTTCTGGCCACGGCGGCGGCGGCGATTATTGCTGGGCGGCGAGCTTTCAAGATCGATGCCAGCTACCAAAGGGCTTGTACGGATTTATTGCGCGGCAGCCATGAATATATATATCCCTCCTCTCTCTCTCTCTTCCACACTGTGCGACTGCTCTAACGTCGATAGTTTTCCGACTATTTTTCCTTTTCTCTCTTTTCAGATTACGCAGTAAAAGTTGGACATTCAACCAGAGAGAGAACTATTTTAGCTGCCGGCAAGTATGGAAATTAATCTGCCGAAATTTTCAGGGGGGCATAAAAGAGAGCCAAAAAAAAGCTCTGCGGAAAGTAGTTTTATACATTTCAGCTTTTCTCTACCACAAAAAAAAATCGATTTTCTCTTACGGAAAAATAATTTAACCAACGCCTCTCTGCTGTATAAAGAGATGTTTGCAGCTGCTGCAAAATGACAGCATATACTCTCATTCACACACACACACACACACACACGCGTATATATACACGTTTTCTTTCACTCTCGTATAGATATATCTACGATAATAACGCGCGAGAGCGTGTCGTAAAGGAAATCAAGTCCAAGAAGCTAGAGAAATACAGCAGGAGGAGGAGAGAAAGCAGTATAAACGTATATGGAACTGTAGGATGGCAATCGATATTTACCATCGATCGGAGAGTATTAGGTCCCATTTCCGAGTTGCGCGTTCTCTCTCTCTCTCTCTCTCTCTCACTCGCCCTACTAGCAGTACACTGCACTATCTCCCGAGTTTTACGAGGCCTTTTTACGGCGTCGGCAGCGACCTATTCACGCGTGTATGCAGCCTCCGGCGGCGCAAAATATCCGAGAGGGAGAGGTCGAAATGGAGACGGAGATGGGGCCATGGCTTTAAAAGCGACGATGCTGAGTTATATACGCGGTAAAAGACAAAAATTCTTTCCACTTGCTCTCGATAGCTGACGTAAAAATACTCTGTATATATGGTGTGTATTGTCCGGCTGCTACAGACTAAGCTGAAGGATAATATAATCGAGAGGAGGAAATTAATTGCTGCGAAGAAGAAATTATTACGCAGAGATCGAATAACACTGGTGGAAAATCATGTATAATAGCGGAAGCTCGTTTTCGCGCTCTCGAACGCGTTAACGACCAGATCTTTAAACTTTCGCGTCTATATAGTGAGTCGTCGTCGTGCGAACGATAATAAAGGAGCGAAGGAAATGGGTCGTCGTCGCGCGAGCGACACGTGTGCATATATAGAGACTTTGATTGTCATCGGGAAAAACGAGGGAGAAAGGTCGAACCTCCGTCGTTTGTTTTTTTTTTCTCCGAGCATATTTTTTGCGTACGCTTGATAGACGGAGCTCTCTCTCTCCCCCAACCTTTTTTGCAATTTAAAAGCGAGTCGAATCTCGGTTTTCCAGGACAGTCTCGTCGCGCGCGTTTTTTTTTTGCCTCCCCTCGTGTGTGTGTGCTTTATTCTGTTTTTTTTTACACCGGCGAAACAATGGCTTTGCGTTTCAGAAGGAGTATAGAATCGATCTGATGGACGAAAGCTTTTGCTACAGCAACGAGATTTTGTTGTAACGCTTTTTGCGATCGGATAAGTGTAGCGAGAGGCTTATTGCTGTCGATCAATTTTTTCGCGTATGTGTATACGACTATCATCTGTTTATTATGTTGAGGTGAAATGTTTTGACACACGCGCTTGGAGCAGCTAAGATAGGATGAGAAGCTATTTCTACGGGGACGACTGAACCAACAGGAGATAAGGTGCGACTCGACCAGTGGAATTTATATATTCCTGCAGCTCATTTTTATTTCGGCTCAATCATCGTCCCTCTCGTATAAGGTGTGTATCATAATATTCAGGTTATACGAGAGAGAAATCATCGGGCTGTGAAATTTCGTGGGGGCAAAAACGAGCGTTATAAAATCAATATCGAGGGCATACAATCTCTCTCTCTCTCCCGTTCTCGCAAAGAACAATAACTCCAAAACGAGCGTATATTCCAACATAACGTCCGCATCACACAGGCGTATAAAAAAGTGCTTTTCGAATAGAGCCCCCCGCGCGCGAAATTGCGTTTCGCGTTAACCTCGTCTATACACCAGCAATTAATCCGGCCAAATCGAACGTATAAAAATGTGTATTAATCTCTCTCAGTACCAATAGTCTCTATATAGGACATCAAACCTTATACATATATTGAACAATACCTCTCGGTTATATAACCCGCGAACATATACCACGAATCGAGAGAAACTATATATATTCATCTCTCGCATATTATGTGAGTCTAGATGCGCATATACGTATGTGTGGGTGTGTCCGTAATGGATCGCGCATTAAAGGCGCGATCAAAGTGGACGTATATATTATAGGGATATGAGAGTCCTCTCGTGAGGCGCTGCGCTGCCAGAAGATAATATCCGATCGTTAAACTGCGAGCGTTATGTCTGCTGCCGCTGCCCCTTCAACTCACACACAGAGAGAGAGAGAGAGAGAGAGAGGCTAGATAACGCGAGATTGGTCAATTTCGACAGCCGAGAGAGTATGCTTATATATATATAGATTCGACGACAGCAAGGTTTAAAGTTTTTTTAAAAAATAATTCGGATAGATTCTCTCGTCTTTATGCGAAAGTTGGCAAGTCGGAATAGTTCCTCTCGGAAACATCTATATCCGGGCAGAGAAATTCTTCGCTGCTGACGAAGTTTGCACAAGAGGGAATGCCTTATCCGGGGATAAAGACGAGGAGATCTCTCTTGGAGTATTCGAGGAATTCGAGTAACTCGACTGCTGCAGCAGCAAACAAAACGCCGAGTTTAAATCGTTTAATAATTATAATTTCTTTTATATATAACCGCGCACCTATAGGTATATATAGATGATGATAACAATGTTCCGTATCAAAGTGCATTTTCATAAACGCTGCTGCTGCTGCTGAAACGCTGTGTGTATGTGTGTGTGTGGTGTTTATGCAGCGGTGCGGGGCGGCGATTAATATTCGCCTTTGAATTAAAGTGTGCTCCCCGGCTTTTATGTGGCTACTTCAAACAAACTCCAATTAATTTGAACAAAGCCTGTCATGGGGGAAAATTATTTATTGAACGAAATTTCAAATGAATTTCGCCTTAAACTCGGCCATAAACAACAAAGTCTCTCTCTTCTCGGTATTTACAGTGAAATTTCATTCTGTATAAATAGAATAAATTCGACACAAAACGAGCCCTGTATATACACCGTAGAAAATATTCAAACTGAAACAATGCCTTCGAAACAACAAACAAGTTTCGAATTTATTTACAAGAAGCTCACTCTCTATTGTTAGAAAACGAAGGTATATTCATTCCTCTTTTTTTTCATCCCTACTCTCTCTCTCTCTCTCTCTCTCTCGGCAACTTGGTAAATTAATTCAAAAAGTTTCGGAAACCCAAACAACACCTGTCCGTCAAGAGAGTAAACACCGTAACACAGTATATACAGCGTCCAGCAGCATAACACAATAAATAAATATACCCTCTCCGATCTCCAGAAGCAATTGCTAGTGCAAAATGTATGTAAACGTCGTCGCAGCAGCTGTAAAGATCAGACTGCAGTATAGTAACGCAGAGGCTGCTTCGTAATTAGCGCGATTTGATTCCAACGGCGTGAGAGTAAACAAGCGGCTGCTGCTGCTGCTGCTGCTACGGCCTCCCGACTATTCATCCACTTTCGGCGTAGCTGCTACGCCGGCATTAATAATTCCCTCGTATTCCAGCCACGAAGCTGCTGCTGCTGCTGCTACTGCCTCCCTCTCTCTCTCTCTCTTGCCATTTGTCCTACGATTTGCCGGCAATTGAATTATACGTGCGCGCCGCAAGACCGTCTCTTTCTGCACGTGTTCGCACGCTCTAGCTTCTATTCAGAACCGGTGGATGTGCGGGCGACAGCTGCTCCAGGTGTGTGTATTCTCGATTAAAATTTCAACGGGTTGCTGTATATACTATATATAATATAGGCATTGTCTTGAGATGATTTTACGACTCTGTATTATTATACTGAATCATCCTCCTATACGAGAGCTTTTTTTTGCCCTCCGGTGATGTATAATGAGATTTGGGAATTTAATATCGCGCGAATGTGATATGACAGTATTAATATACGTGTGAGAGAAATTTGGCGAATACGTGTTGGCAATCATAGCAGAGTGAGCGCATCAATCTGGTATCGATAATTTTTTTCTCCAGCAGACATGAAAATGAGCTCGCGGGAGAGCGTTTCGCCTCGGAGCTATAATATTGCGCGCACGTCGTTTGCCTCTCGTTTATATACCTTCATAATGTATGTTATATCGCGAGAGCGTTAAGGCTGCAAAGAGAGCTGATTTTCATCGTCGTGTACTTTTCACGCCTCGATGTTTATATATTTCCCTGCGATTCGTTATATATTTTTCGCGTTTATATTCGCCAGAGATTTATAATCTGAAAATGCTTTTTCGTCGATCGCAGTCCTTTTCCGAAAGATTCACTCTTTTTATACTCTATTGGAATTTATTCGTACAATTTATCGCGTTGCTATCGTCGCTCTGCAGCCTTAGAAATGATATATAACGTTAGTTACTCAGCCGAAACTAGATAAGCTTTATCTAGGAAGTTTGTTCGAATATAGTTGTAACAATTTGCAGGTACTTTCCTATGGAACTTGCGGCAAGTAAATTTTGAATTAAGACGGTGTATATTAACCGTGTAATATTTAAGAAATAGAAAAAAATCATGATTATTATTATGAAAATTATTAGTATTGCGTCTGTGACAATATCATATTGAAATTCGAAGCGACGTCCATTTAGCCCTATATAGACAAACGAGAGAGTGAAGAAGAGAATACGAGAAAAAGGAATGTTAAAGTGGAACGAACTGGCCTGCACATATATATACACACAGAGAAAAATAAAGGCAGAGCAAAGCTGACCCCGAGGGGACGGCAAGCATCTCTCTCTTTATAGGAGAATAAAGCTAGACTGGACGTCAGCCCTCAGGGATATCCCCCCCAAATCCAGGCGTTGTAGTATACCTAATGCCGCTTGTCCATTTGTATGCAAACATTTTTGAGGAAATATTTCCTTCTCCCTCTTTTATATTTCTCACACAAAGAAACAAAAAAAAGAAATCAGCTGTGCAGCACACGGGCAATTTTGATCTCAGGATCGGAGTAATAGGGGAGATATAAAAAAAGAAAGATTGGTAATAATGGGAAAAGCCGCTGTCGGATAGCGCAATTAGTGAAATTCAATATCAGCATAGTATAGCTAGGGGAAAATCTAAATGCAATATCGTCGCTCGTTCATCCGTCGTCGAGAGTGCGCGAGCGGATCAAGAGATTCAGCAGTCGGCTCACGCAAATATATCGGCCTCTGTGCTGCTGCTGCTGTTATCGACGTCAAGCTATACTGCTCATATCTGCAGCCAGACAGTCACTGCAATGATATGACCGCTGAATGCTGTTATACTGTTATACTGTCCAAGTGTAAAATATTGCGAGAAAGTTGTTGATTGAATTTTCATTCTTGCACGCCCAGTGTCCAGAAGCTCTAGTCAATTTGAGAGTGTAGAAAAAAAAACACGAGCCACACGATAAGAAGACGCCGTGATTTATTATACAGAAGCGACTTTCTCCTCCATATTTTCCAGCTTAGTTCAGCAAGTAGTAGTGCAGCAGCAGCGTATACTCGGTTCACGGAGCCGAAAAATCCATTACACGAGCAATCTCAAAGTTTCCCAAAGACACTCTCTCTCTCTCTCACGCAAAACTATAGGATGAAGAGCTGCAGCAGTATTGAAAAATCCCCTCTTTTCGAAAATGCCGATCTTCAAAAGACACTCGAGTATCGAAAATTCCAGACATCGCGTATACACCATCTCGAAGCAGCAATTATATATAAGAATATGCGCGCAACCTCTTGTGCTCCCATTTTCATTCTTATACGTATATATGCGTCGTCTTTTTCTTTCTCTGTGTGTACTGTCGCATACTGCCTGCTGCAACAGCTTGTCGATTTTCTTATCCGAGACAGAATGCCGGAGTTTCTCGAATATTCCCGCTCGCTTTGTCGCCAGTTTCTTCCAATAAATCGAGAGAGAGACTTGAGAAATCAAGGAGGCCGGGGGAAGAGAGAAAGACAAAAAAAAAATTGCAATACCCCGTCGCGAGGTATTTTTCATTTTATACCTCCCGCGAGTTATACAGGCGAAAAATTCACGCGCAAGCGACAAACACCTCTGGTGCGCAAGCAAAACTTCTGACTTTTCTCTTTCCATATACAAAGGGTATGTACTGAAGAATTTCGAAAAAAACAAAAAAATACTTTTGTCGGGGCGGTGACCGGCTGCTGAATGGAAAAACCGAAGATACTATCAGCGCGTTTCTGACTTGCATCGTAAATAAGGCATTAATAAACTATTCCGACGTATAGCCATCCCGCTATGGTGTAGGAGGGCATCGATCACCCGATCGGATGTGAATCCGAGTGACGTGAAAAGGCTAAACACACGTACGACGTATATACGGCGAATGAAAGAACGAAGCTAAAGAGAAATAAAAAGAACCGTATGCTATCGCTCTCTCGACATAGAGCCATCGCATTCATTTTCAAGTTAGCCTGAATATATATATCGCATTCTCTCTTATCTCTACTTTCAGCTTTTCCTCGTGAAATTCCAGTTGTAAATTACTACTCGCGCGTTTATACATAGCTGCGTGTAATCGAACTTTTTCGAAAACTTGACGGACTTTATTGCTTTCGATCAAGCCTAGTTGTATTTTTTCTCTTTCCTCTACGGTGTACACGTATATATAAACTGCAGAAAAATACGTTCTCCAGCCAACGAATCTCAATAGACTGGAGTTTTTCACAGGGCTCAGGGCATAAAGATGAAAACGCAGAGTCAAGGGAAGCCAGAGAGAGAGAGAGCGAGATAAAAAATGAGGACTACCGCATACGCGGCGGTGGTGGAAAGCGATCGCCTATCGTAGAAATGAAAGGGAAAAAGGATGCAGGGGGTGAGAAAGGTCGGCTACGCGCGTTTCACCTACGTTCATCGCAATGGAATTGGAAGAAGAGAGTAAGAGGTTACATATAGGTATATAGATATATATACCGAGATCGAGAGTAGAGAAACGTGTTGCTCGAGCATAGGCTGGCTAGACCGAGACTGTTACTACTGGCGATAGAGGGTAAGTGCGTTGAGGTGGTAAATATATACGCTCTAAATTTTAAGCAGTTTCTTTCAATTCTGTTTTTGGAGTGGAAGGTGGCTTTTGAAGCTTTTGGAGTGACTACTGATTTTTGTAGACTTTGGAACGTTTTTTTTTTGTACTTTTTGGAAACAATTTGTTTTCATTCAGAGCTTTGAAGTAGAAATGCTAAATGAAATGCTTACAACACTTTGTATTTTCACTGGATTATCTGAAAATATCAGCGCGCACACTCTAAATTTTACGAAATAAAGTTTTCACTTTTATTAGAACCAAATATAAAGTCGAATAAATCCTTTTGAGCTTTTTTCCTCTAAACCCGTTACTAGTTTCACGCTGCGTTCTGTTTGCGTCAGTCAATTTCACGATACAGTTATGCATCGTGAGATTGAAAATTAACTTGATTCGTTGACGTTCCATTTGTTGCTGCAGAACAACAAAGGATTACAGATTTGCCAAATGCACCTTTTTCGAGCCAGTTTTCCCTGAATTAACTAATCGTTTCTCGTTACCTACTTCTCTTTGTAAGCGTCAATCAATTTACTATGCATAAGTAGTTTTGCCCCAATTTGATGAAATTGAAAACTACTGATTCGATTCGTCGAGTTCTCATCTGTTGCTTTCCAGACTACAAAGGATTACAAATTTCCAAGAAATACAATTCCATCGACGTAGAAAATTGACTTTTCAGAGTTACGATTTCTCTCTGGTTAGAAATTCGAACACAAACTTTCAGAAAAGCTTGACCTACATATCATTTTAAGAGATTGAATTTTTTCACTCTCCAATATCCAGAATGTATATTATTTATTATCCAAAGAGCTGCTTTTGTAGAAATAAAGCTGAAAATACAAGTAGATCGACTAGCGCGACAATTTAAGTGGAAAAATAATGAATTCAAAGAGCGTCTCGAATCGCTTGCAAGAGAGGAAACGGAATTTTTCATTAAAGAGACGAGAGGCCGCATAGAGAGTAGAAGTAGCTTCTTGATATCGCGTCTCTCTTCAGCACGCGCGAAATCATTTCATCCGATTTTCGAGAGAAGTTAAACTGCAGCCAGCCAGGCAGGCATCTAGTTTCATTTTGAATTTCCAGCAGTAGCATCCGCAGTAGTAGTAGTAGTAGCAGCAGCGCCTGGGACAAGTAAGTTTTGCCTTAATCGTACCTCCGCACCTTGAAAATCTCGACTCTCCTATATCTACAAGACTCCTCTCTCTCTCTTAAGAAGAGGAAAGCTTGGATATAGAAGGAGAAATCCACGCGCGTGTATATGCTATATACTATATACTGCTGCCGCTGCCAACTGAGGAAATTCATCAAGCACCGAGGCTATATGTATATATATAACTAAAGTGCACGCCCCCTCAACGTACTCCCTCTCTCTTTCAGACCTTATCCCAAAGCAGGGCAAAACCATTCCCAGTCAGACGCATAATTTAACTGCTCTCTGCTCTTCTACTCGACGTTGCAGCAGCAGCAGCAGCCCTCAGACCTACGGAAACCGCAACTTATCTGCTTATCTCACTTTCAAAGTCGCTTAACCCTGCGCGCGCGTTGCGCTTCGTTGGATAGAGGCAACGCAGCCGAGAGTCGGTGGCGGCAAAGTTCGATTGAGGCGGGAAAGAAGAGACGAGACAGAGCTCGAACCAGAAGAACCAAGTGGATCGTGTGACACGACGAGACTAGACCTCGGCTGCTGCTGCTGCTGCTTTTTTCTCTCTACGGCAAACTTGAGTCAAACAGCTTCAACTTTTCGGCCGAAACTTTGACTAAGCACACTATCCTACGAGAAAGAGAGAGAGACAGAACTTTGAGTAATTGGGTCGCGTGAATATCGTTGACACGGAAAACCACTGAGGAACCTACACTACTCTTTTTAACTCTAAAGAGTATTTCGTTCATAGTATTTAATCAGTTTCTGAAGAATAGTCACGTATCAGCGAAAACCAATCTAGAAAGCGTTCTCGGCAGACTCGTATATATACATAAAATATTCAGTCGATGGAACGGCACTAAACTATCGACGGCATTTCGATAATAACCAGCAGCAGCACGGGAGGCTGCAGCAGTGGAATTAAGTCGACGTCGAGACAAGCAGCCTTTCATTAAGGCTTAGGAAGGAGCCACCGTTGTGGCATTGCACCGAGAGAGAGAGAGTCGGGGGCTATATCCGCGCAGAGTTATTGCCGGTATGAAACCCATAGCAAATGATGCGGTGCTGCGTGACCGGCAAGCAAAACGTTCCCTTTAACCCCTTCCACTATACTGTGTGCTTCTCCTTCTCTATCTCTTCGTGCGCAGGAATTTTCTTCCCCTCTCCTTCTATTATATTTACGAATTTTTATTAAATTTATACTCTTCAATATTATACATATAGCTCTGACGCGTGCTTTCATTTCGTGATGCTAATTGGACAGAGAGTGCTAATAAAAATTGTCCGCCTCTGTTTAATAGACTTAAATTACGATGTATAAAAAGAAGGATATACTGACACACGATGATATAATCGACTCGAGGCACGACACCGCATTATCATATTCTCACGCGAGGATAAAAATTCCGACTGTATGTAATGCAGCTCTAATAGTTTTATTCCGAGAATCGAGGCTTTCCACGAGAAAGGAAGACAGTAGTAGGTAGTATATACGTATAATACCGGAACGAGCGAAGAGCCAAAGGCTTTCGAGTTGGTTAATAGATTCGCAGCAAATGCGCAGGCATGCAGACGCGATTAGTTCAGCGGAACTTCGCTTTTCCCTCTCTCTCTCTCCACTGTGTAAAGGGACGTGTACTCTAGGGTTAGCAACGCATTCACTGCGTTATAGTGCAGTCCTGTACTGCAACGAACCGAAATGCTCGCGCGTACTGAATTAATTGATTTACACGTGTAACTGTAAACCTTACTGTGTAGTATACGTATACCCCTTTTCTTATGGTTGGACGACAATTTTTAAACTGCTGCTTACATTGTTGGTGTATTTTAGCAGAATGCTTCGGATGAATATTTTTGTTTAGAAGTTACAAGACAGAATGTAATATTTTCAAAGTTAAAAGTACAAAAAGGTCTAAAAGCAGATGTAAGGTAACATGCCCAGTACATGGACAGATTTTGAGGAAATTTTAGAAGCTCATTTATTTCGTATGGATAAATTGCATAATATCAAAAACTTTTAACACCAATGTTTAGCCGACACAATTATCTTTCAATTTAAAAAAATCGAACCTTTAACAATCAGTTTTTATATAATAAAAATAAATTTTGAAGAGTGGCATAAAAACACGGTATATTTGGACATATTTGATACGATTGAACCAGTACTTGGACGCGATCTTAACCCCAGTATCTGGACATTGTAATTAAATAAAGGTAAAGTTGGATAATACTGACAAAATTTGCTCTTATGGGACTCGATTGCAGTCTTTCGAATCATCCTTGAGAATTGATTTTTGTTAAAAAGTAATCAAAATCATAAGTATATTATTAGTACTGATGTTTACAATGTTAATTCACTTTAGTTTTTGATGTAATGTTCTTCATTCTATCGCAATAGTAAATGTTTGACTATCCAACTATAGGCCTAAATTTTCATTTTGTCCAAGTATTGGGCATTTTACCTCAGCATAATTTTAGACAAATCTTTACGCATACGAAAATATTGCTATTACGTACTGCTGTAGATGCGATGTTTATACGATTATAAAGTTAATAGCTGCGCTGACAACATAACGCCGCGTCGTTATCAGTAATTTGGCAAAATGCAACGATGCTCTCGTTTTATTGAGTAAACTCGAAAATGCCTCTCTGAAATTGCAGAGCGTATATCAACGCGAACGGAAAAATGAAATAACGAGAGCTGTCCGGCTGCTCTCGATCGTGGCGGCCAGCGGAAACATCGCGATAGGAAATTTCCGCATTTTTCTAGCGAGCGTCATATATAACACACACACATCGTCCTCCACACCCCGTGCTTCATCTTGTTCTTTTCATACTTTGCGCTATATACTATGCCGTCAGTTTAATTTGCGCGTCCGACAGCAGCAGCAGTATATTTCGAGATCGAATCGATACGCGCTTTTAAAAATAATCTCAGATACACGCGAATTCGTTCGGCTGCTGGTGTAGAGAAAGACACGGAAAGAAATCGAAAAGGAATGTGTGCGAATGTCTCGCAGGAAAGTATAAGAATGGAATCGCGAAATAATTAAAAGCCGGAATAGGAAGGTGTCTGCTCGAATATTGGTTTTCTCTACTGCTGGGTTCTCCAGAGAGAAAACAGTTTCATTCAGCTGTGCGACGTTCTCTCTCTCTCCCTCTCTTTCGTCGTCGTCGTCGTCGAAAAATCATTAATGCTCCTGCGCACGAGAACAAGTTCCTCGTATTTTAATAGAGACACGAGAGAGAGTAATGTGATTTGCCCTGCACAGAAATGTTACGCGCGCGTCTTAATTATCGTAGACGTATATTCGAGTTTTATATATATAAGTGCACTGCTGCTGGTCCAACTCATTATCCTCAGGAGGTAGTACGATCGATATACACAGACTTTTTCAATATAAACCCCCGAATAATATCTCGAGCGTCACGAGAGCTTGACATTCAATTGTCGTTTGACCTACTTTTCCAGTGCAAATATTCTCCCGCGAAAAACTTTGGAGAAGTAAGTAGTCGTATATAGCTCTCTTACTCGTTTCGTTAAAAGCATCGTCGTCTAATACCCCCGCAAACTGGTTTTGTTCAAGAGCAACGCGCGCGATTTTTTCCAGGCAAGCTGCCTTACATGTATGACGATGATACACACACACGTACATACAAAGAAAAGCCGAATGACGCATGCGGAATTTTTTTGTCGTTTCTCTTCGCGAGAGTTTTGCTTGAAAAAAAAACGGCTTCACCTACTTCTCGCGCGCTCTTTTGTCTTTCTCTCTCATTCGCGACTAAAGACTTTTAGCCTTTACCCAATTTTTTTTTCTTCTTTGTATTCTCCTCCGGCTGGTTCTCTCGTGCAGCAGCTCACAGAAAGAAAGAACTGTGCGCCTGATATATTTAACAAAAGTGATTCGACCTTCTCTCTCGAGGGTACAAGCGGAATAAAAGAAAAGCGTTTAGCGCGTCGCCGGCAATTCAGAAATTGAGATTGAAATTAAAATTGCATCAGCCGCGGAAATAGAGAAGAAGGAACGGAGAGTGAAATTTCCGAATTCAATATTCGCTATCTAGCCCTCCCTCCCTTTTAATATTTACATACCTTCGCAGTAAAGTACGTGTTATATAGTCATCGAGTTACTTTTATGTACTCTGCGTTCGTCCTTTTTTTTATTTTTTATTTATTTGTCAGCTCTGGAAAAAGTGGCCAGTTACGAGGAAAAACAAAAGAATGCAAAGTGAAACGCGCAGGGGGTATAGCCGAGCTGCAACAGTAGCAGCGAGACGTCGAAAAGAGAAAGAGGCGAAAATAAAAGGTGCGACAGGCACTCCTTAAATAAATCACGCGGCACTTACGACGCATCTCACTCTCGCCTTCTTTTTTTTTGCACTCTTATTCTTTCGCTGTTTCGTGCTCTGGATTCGCCTCTTTTTTTGCAAAGCGCGCGTCCTCATCCGGCTTAGTTGCCTCCCGCGGGAGGAAAGCGTCGAGCGCCAAATGCAAAATACAAGACATTTAATGGGTTAGAGAGAGAAGGAGAGACAGACAGGGATTCTCGGGGTTGAGACTATTATATACTTGTGTATTATTCGAAATAAACTGACTGATATAGCCGAATAATGGTGTGAAAATAATTATGATTACTTTTGATGGTTACAAATTGATGTTTCTCTAAAAAGTGATATTTTATGATTCTGATGAATCGATCAACGCGATTGCGGCTGATGGGAAATAATAAAATCCTTATAAATACGTCTCTAATCAAAAGTCATTAAAATTTCTGACACATTTCAACTAATTTAAGACGTATTTAAAATTTTATTTTTAGTTACTCCAAACTTTTCAAGATTTTTTACCTTACTACGTCTCTCAAAACTGACACTTTTCCAAAAACATGTCAATCCGTGATCTCAAAAATATGATAATTATTATTACGCAGTAGACTCTACATTTCAGGAAAATCCAAAAAATAAATTACATTTTTCTTTATCGCAGCTCACGTCGCAGACTGATAATCTATTAGGAATCACGATGCGTGTAGCGACAAGTGGGAAAGGCCGGGTACCGCCGCGCTGAATCGCACTGCAGATGCGTGAAAATTCGCGGCGAATATAATTATGAGCGAGTAGCTCGCTGCGTGTATATCGCTGTCTGGCTGAAATCGCCGATGCGCATCGCGCGACTAATTTATAATTCATCGGTGAATGTTGCCGCGGTGTGCTAGCCTGGTGCGATTTCGCATGGCCAAGCATTTCGTTGCCGCCGCTGCTGCTGCTGCTGCATCGGCATAGAATTCACACAAGCGAGTCTCGCTTGCTGCGCGTACAGTCAAAAATCGAATTTCCATTTTATTCATGCCAGTAGATGCTAATTAATTTTCAATTGATACTTTCAGTCACACCACGTGGCTTACGACATTTGAATATGTGGGCGTAGACAAATTTTTGTGTAGGACTGGTGGCCGAATAAGCATCTTAAAAAGGCTGTACATGGGTCTGGTTTTACAATATGCTATGCGCTGGTTTTACGATTATAATTAAATGATTTTATAGCTATCCATTAAACATTTTAAAAATGAATAGTTTTTGTTACTTTGGGGATAAGCTTATAAATCTTTCTTCTTTTTTTTTTGATAATACTTTCAGACTTTTCTTACCTACTTTTTAAAAATATAATAGGGATGTCAACCATAAAGGACTTGTGCATTTTTAATGGATATTTTATAAGGACTTTGTAAGGACTTTAATAGGCTTAGTACATTAGGAAAAACGCGTACTGTAATTCCATATTTGACAAAATGCATCGCATACTTTAAAAATATCAAACTGCAAACATTTTAACAGAAAATACAAAAAAAAACAATGTTTTAATGAAAAAAACACGCGGTCGCTAAGTAATCCACTTTTCTCGCAAACTAATGCACGCTTGGCTGACCAAATTTTCATTTATAATTGTAGAAAAATCTCCAAAAGAACCATGTTGAAGATATTGCGGGCAAAAGCAACGGCGCATAATATTGCGCGGGCAAATTTTAATATTACGGTAAAATACGCTGTGAAACACGCATTAACGTCATAAAGCTCATGTTGACGGATGGATCAATCGACATTCATAAACGTATTCTTATAACGAAATTACAGCCGGGAGACTAACTCGCATTATATATTCCGTCCAAACAACTCTCGCGAGTTTAATAAAACGTCGTGTCGCGCTCCGATTACAAATTCAATTACGGGAAAATGAAGGACGGACAAAAATAAAGTATCGAAAAGCCATCAAGCGTACAGAACGGCGGCTTTGAAAAAAAAAATCGAGAGAGAGAGAGTAACGCTCGTTCGGCGCGTCCCGGAATAATAATGGGAAATTTATTCAAAATTTATCATCGTAATTTTCAAAGCAAATGATGCCGAATTCGAATATATTCCAGAATAGCGGGCGCAATTTGCAGAGGCCAGCAGCAGCGACGCCGGCGCACTTGGCTTTTATTAAATTCTTTATTGGTTGCGCAGTACGGCTCGTTGCCGCAAGGTCGAGCCGACTAATGCCAGTATACTCTCCCCCTCGATGTGCCATAAATCAGCTTTATTAGCTGCGGAGTATCGCCCAAGCCTTTTTCAAGCAGAATATTGTTCTCGCACGCTAGTTTTGGCTATGGCTGCCTATCAATCTGTTTTCAGCTGGGAAACTTACTTTCGAGGAAAGAGGTGAAATATAATGAATAAATAGTAGAGTACACGAATTAATGATTCTAGATATATAATGTAGTAGAACTTTTAGAGATGAGATCGCTCATTAAAAAGTGAAAAACTGGATTCCTGAAACGTATCTGTGCAAAATTTAGGAGTTTAGGTTTTGGCATTTATTAGATTTAAGTTTATGTATTGACTTAGTTTCTACATACGAACTGTTGAGCGAGTGTTTTTTTTTAATTCACTTCATTCTCTCAAAATGGCCTTTTGTCTCTATTAATTATCATCTTAATCCAAATTTTAGGATAATCTATTTAAATCATGTAGAAACCATATAAATATTGAGATACGAATATTAAATATTCGTAAATATTGAGCTATTTTTATGTGTACTCATATATGCTCGATCGGTACATTTTTTATGGAGCCTCTCTAAAAAACTCTCTTAAAATAGTAGATGCCCAACTTCCGCAAATTTTTAAATATTCTTTCAGATTCGAGAATATTCTAACCATCTGATCGACATTTTTATACAGTCGTCGAATAATTTGTATCACACACTGATCCTATAAAATCAAACGTCAAAAATCGCGACTTTTCCATACACGTCTGATGTCCTCAAAAAAAGTTGCATCATTAATATTTGCTCTACATACATGATTTACCGCACGAGCAGAATAGAAAATAGAATTTCGGCGGGGCATGAATTATTTACACCCGAATAGAATTCATTTTTTACCCACACGTCGCACACGTAGCATCAATGAGTTGCAGCAGCAACATCGTTCAGCCGCATATTTCATGTACTTGTACCTGCACCCTAGCAAATGCGCGCTTTTGACTTTTGTATGTAATAATTTTCTGAAAAGCGATGCATACTAAAAATGTCGCTGCTGCAGCTGCTTTGTTTATATATTCACATTCGACGTGAATCTCTACTGCTGTCGTTGTATATTGAAAAGTTACACGTACGGCGTCCTCGATTCTCTCGTGTACATATAAACATTTGTTTAACGTGGAAACGCGCGTGGAATGTGACGTGAAATTGACAATTTTTCCCAGAGAGCAATCCCTCGTTTAATGATGATCCGACAGCGGATGGGTTTCATTTCATTACATCATCATCATCACAGAGGGGGGAGAAAGTATACATGTGCTAATTTTGTTTGCTCAGCTCGTGAAAGGATTTCCGCAGTGCGTTATTTGCCAGGCGAGGGAAAATTTCCGAGAAAAGAAAAACAAGTCTCTCTCTCTCTCTCTAATCCCAGGGTGAAAATCGGCAAAACCTTAATTTGCTTTGAAAAGCAGGCAAAAAGTCAGTGCAGAGAGAGAGGAAAAGTATCCCCAGCCGCGAGAGAGAGCAACCGACACGAAGGTTAAAAGCGTTCGAGTGTTCAGAGGGTCGGCTGACCATGAACTCTTCTTTCTCTCTCTCTCTCTCGCGTCCCTCTTCCATTCGTAGCCTGAGGGAAATTTCGTCGCGGCGACTGCTAAACAGGATCAAGCAGTAGCAGCGGCGTCTGTTAAATCCGGAAGCCCTCGGGGCTTTCGCGCGTGTGTTCTCTGCTTTTTCCTTTCCAACCGCCAAAGTGCCAAACACGCGATCCGACTAGCCGCCAGTATATAGTCGTGATGTCTCCGTTCCCTACTGTTTTTTAGACTCTCTCTCTCTCTCTCCTACTGCTATTTGAGAATAAATGTTTGTCGTGGCTTGAGGAAGAAAAAAAATGAAGGAAATTCCTGAGGGAGTAGTAGTTTCCGATCAATTGAATGAGAAAAATGGGAGAAGAAAGTAGGCCTCGAGAAGAAAGAGAATTGTCCCCGAAAAAGTGTAGCTTATATTTGTGGGAATGAAAAATCACTCTCTCGTAAGTGGAACTAACGCGCGAGGGGTTCAGCTCATGCGTGTGGGGGCGTTTATCTCAATTTAGCTTAAGGAAGACCGCAGCAACACGTTTTCGTTTTTCGCTCTCTCTCTCTCTCTCTGGAATCTTATACGATGCCCGCGAGACTCTCTCCAGTAGATTTAACGGCCCTTCTTGTCGAGGGCGACCTTTATACTATACGTCTCCACGAAGACTCACGTCCGATGCTCCTCGTAAAACGCCGGACACGTTGCTGCAGCAGCATCCTCTCTGCTGCTGTCTAAATCATCGTTATATGCTAAGAAGAGGTCTTTAAAATCCATAACTGCGCTTTTAAAAAGTCTGAAGCTCGCATGGATTGAGTCGTTTTCTCCACTCGAGACAGCAGCAGCAGCAGCAGCGGCAGCACCCAATTATAAACTTTCGAGGGAAAACGAGAGAGAGACTCGATCTCGTCAAAGCAGCGAAAATTTAGAGATGGACGTTATCCCTCGATATTCAAGTGAGCTCTCGAAGCTCTACGGGATTAGCGTGCAGTGCAGTATATATAGTTGGAGAACGAGAGTAGAAGGTATATATACTTACTTGGTTTACCGAGACGGGAAAACGAGGAAAATTTTCCAGCGTATACTACTATACTCTTGGAGGAAAACTTGCTGGTAAACTGCAGCTGTGTGTGTATATATAGCTATACACAGACTCTCGCGCCCTATTAGCTAAGAGTTGGACAGATTCGAGAGAGAGGCAAAGTTCCCTGATCGAACTTTCGCCCAGAAAGCTCCTTTCTCGATCCACCACGCATGTCTTGCGCTCGATTTATTTACCCTGGCTTCAACTTTCTGTATGCAAAATACGGAGGGAAAACGCGCACGAGATGAGAAGCTATATATGGATTTTTCTATAGAATAATAATAATAATAAAATTGCAGCGTCGCATTGCGACAAAAGGGAAGTAAAGCCGGACGCGATGAAGGCGTTGATAGAAAAGGGAGGCTCTCTCGGAAAATTGGTATTTTTATCTGCGAATGCAGCCAGCCGCAGAAGCTCGGTCATTCTTATACCAGAGCTCCGAGAGAGAAATGCTGACACGATATTTTATCCGAGAATGATTTTGCGAAAACCGATGCTGCTGCTGCTGCTACTACTGATGCGTCTCGTTATTTTTCCGAAGAACAATACGTGCTTTTGTCTTATACCTTACCAGCTATACAAACCTCAGCGTTTATACTAAAAAAAAAAAATACTCGAAAAAAATTTCGCTCAGAGATTTTCCTCCCTCCGCGTGTGTCTAGTGTCTCCTGTTTTTTATTACCACGTCGTGTCGTCGTCCCCCCACAGCTTTCACTCTTCTTTTCTCTCGTCGCGAGGGAGAGGATAGGCTGCTCGATATATGAATGACTTCAATCTTCCCTACAACGCTCTCTCACACGCACCGCTGCGTCTACATACTCCTTGTGTGCCACTATACACGCGTCGTACTTCTTCTTGAGAGAGTCGCCAAGGGGGAGAACGACGAGTGTCATCTACGACAATACAGGCGATAATGATGCCGGCGACTATACAGGAGCTCGAGAGATGCTGTGTGTGTGTGTGTGTGATAATGATAGTATTTATTCATGTGGACGAGTAAGCGTTTTAATGAACTCGTCGAACCTAGAATTTTGTTTTTTTTCATCAGTCAGCCGATACAACAATACGATGTGGGGGTGGTATATACGACGAGCATATCAAGCTAGAATCAACAAAGGCTCAAGGCGTCCTTAGAACCGCGTTCGACTGTTATGGTAGATTCGAAATGCATATGCTTATACGAGAGGAGTAGACTCACCGACTGTGTGCCACCTGAGCATCGACTCTCAGCAAACAGCGGATGAAAATTAATTGCTTGACGATCCCGAGCTCACATACACATACAAGACTGCAAGCAATCCTGAAGGGGAGACTATGTACGAGATCTGTTTTGAAGCTATGGTATACCGCTGCGTATAATTTAGTTGAAGCAGAGATTATTTTCTAAAGGCGAATGAGAATAACGACACTAAGCCGTGTGATAAATTTTGCCTGAAGAATATAGCCAATAAGCGAGACGCTTATTAAACATCAGGCCATATCCAAAGCACGATATAAAGAAACGTAGAAAAATTACAGAGAGAGAGAGAGTATAGAGACTCCATGAAAATAACGCGCGGGCGTAAAGAAGCTCCCGTAAATATATACGCGACTTTCATCAGGCGCATAATTCAGAGGCTGCTGCTGTCTCGCTCTCGTAAAACTGAAACATGCATTAATAAAGTTATATAAATGCCGTCTAGCTCGCGCGCGCGAGCTTGCGTATACGAGTCGTTAATTAAATTGGACGCCGTTGCTGCTGCCGCGGGAATGAAAAGGAAACTACTTCTCTCCCCTCTGCGTTATTTCTTCACTCTTCATCTCTCTCGCAGGTATCGTCCCGACGGTATTGTTAATCCTTTTGGTTTTGTTATTCCTAGAGCATAGGACCTGGATTTTGCTACGCGACAAAGGGTATTAAGAGTGTAACATCTCTCCGAGACATTCAAATTTGTAATACACCTTTGTGGAAATCAAGGACCTTGTCGATATACATTAACGCTCGGTCTATGGGCTTACACTTACAAAAGGCTTGAAAGAAGAAAGCTGACATGCAATTCACATTGTTGCCCGTTGTTTCTCTCATCGTTAAAACTGAAAGCTAGAAGGATCGCAGATGAAGCTAATTATGCGCGTGCTGAATTATTCTCATACTATGCATTATATACAGGCTAATCCTCAAATCCCTTTTATCACCCAGCTGTCAAACTACAGTACCAATGTCAGCAGCCAGTCGTATTTTTAATCCTCAGAGAGAGAGAGAAGGAGAGGAAGCTCGAGCGCGCGCGCAAATAACAATTATAAACGGAGAGAAGGGATATTGGAGGCAATATTTGCCTTGTACACCAGAGAGCCTAGGTCTTAATCGGGGCCCCGAAGAAGACGACAGTGTCATGTGCGCTGCAAGACAATAAAGGCTTGCGCGCGCACCTTAACAAACGCTGCTGCGCGCATATTGCGCGTGAGCTTGAAACCCAGTGCGCTACTTCCGACGTCTTGCTGCTGCTGCTGTTATTAAGTCGAGAGAGAGAGATTCGCATCGTGCATTGCCGCGTAGCATCGGTAATGCCTGCGTGCACGCGCTCACTCCATTTAGGCTCGCTGCTGCTGCTGCTGCTGTTGCCTGAGAACGCGCGCCGCGCAATTTCCGTTTAATCTCTATATATAGGGATGAGAGAGAGAGACAGAGTCTGGGGTGGTAGTTTATGAAGCCAAGTATGCGAAATTAAGGAAAGATGAGCGAAATGAAGAGGGCCATTTGATGATGCTGAGTTGTTACGATGGGAATGGATGAGGAGTATCTGATTAAGACAATTTTTATTTTAATATCTAGAGAGGGTATGTGAAATGGAAAAGACAGGGTAAATGCAGGTCTTCTAATAATGTGGAGCGAAAACTATATTGTTCAATACTAGTAATTTTGTCTCTCATATAATATGATTCTAATTTGGTTTCGATTTTAACGAAGCTCAAAGTTATTCCTCTGACCAACACTAGCGAGATTTTCAATGTTACCAACAACCTTAAAAGCACCGGAAAATTGACCAAGTAGGAGAAAAAAGCCAATCCAAAACTGTCTTTGTGGTGTAGTAGGATCCTCTCCTATACACACACATATAAGCCAACTGCAGCGTAAAGGAAAATTGAAGGACAGATCGAAAAAGAAATAAAAGATCTACTCTCTCGCATCTTATTTAAACATTGCACACGCGTCTCGAACGTATGTAAACGCTCCTCGTCTCCTCGACTAGCTCTAGATACACACACGAGGAGAAAGTCAAATCGAATTGGTCTCTCCTCTCTCCAACTTTTCCTTCGCCTTCAGCAGCAGCAGCAGCAGCAGCTTCTCTTCTCTCTTACCCCCTTGCGAGTCGTTTTACGCCGGCGAACTAAGTTTGAACACTCCTCATCTTCTCGAGCGGACGCAAGAGAGGCTATGGAAAACCGAGCGTCAAAGAGGGATAACAAGAATCTTCCCGATCGAGCGTTCAAAAAAAAGCAGCTCGTGTTTATCCCAAACTTGTTAGTATAGTACAGTCAAAATTCGATAACATTGTTGAAGGGTATAATAGAACCCACTCGAAACTAAATAAAATGAAAAAAAAAAATCGGAAATTCCAGGTATATAGAGAATATATATTCGAGACTGAAATTGATATACGCTCGTGCACGATTCAGCAGGATAATTGGCCTTTGCTGAAATTGCTCTCGATCCCTTCACGTGTATAGCCCTCCCCCCCCCCCACCCTTTTATCGCAGCAGATCGTATAGTCGCGTGGCGCCGATGTAAAATAGCCCCGGCGAAGCCTTCCGTCCATTTTATGCATCCGGCAAAATGTAGCGTAGCCGCTCGAAATATATCGGAAGAGAGAGAGAGAGCAACTTTCGCATTACGTATGCAGCATCGGCGAGCGCGAGCGCGACATGTCGCCTGCAATTTTGAATACGACGCATTAAATATTAAAAAGGAGCTCCTCTATACCCCCCCGACCAACTCGTATACGATTAAATGCCTCGTGCGTATTTTATTGTTCTGCTTGCGCTCTGGAGCTAATTTATTGATCTGCAGGTACTAATAAGCTATATATATATATTTCGAAACTAAAATTGACGGTTTATCGTTTGGCGGATATATGTCTATATATAGATCACTGCTGTGTAATGAATAATTGTTAATTATTTCCAGCCTCGTAATTAAATGTCCATTCGGTCGTATTAAGTCTGCGCGATGTGTTCGTCTTTTTCCAATTTCAATTATTCACGTTCATATTACGAAGTCATTAAATATTTATTAGCTGATGCTGCTATATATTTGCGAGAGTGGGATATATTTGATAGGTTGGTATCGGTGAAAATATACGACCAACAGCTAACTCCTGGGGTTCTGGAAGAATCGAAATTTTATGTCACCTCGAACACGAGAAATCTCGCGATTCCAGTATATCGGAAAAATTATTTTTCTACGGGTCGAATTCAATTCTCTTGTGGGAATTCATCAACGTTAAGAAAAATCAACGAAAAGTAGCCATTGTTCGACGGCATACTCCTAATGCTTAGGGTCGTAACCGAAATGTCCTATAATGAGAATTTAAGCACAAGATAAATAGCTTTCATTTGAGCTAAAGCTCGTTAAATATTAATCCTCAGCTAAAAAGTTGTCTGCTTTTAAAGACTGCGAAAAGTCATGAAAATTTCATTGTTTTTCATTATTGTCAAATGCTCATAACTTTTGACCCAAGCATTCATTTTTAACGAACTTTAACCTCACGTCAAAGCTCCTCTCCTGTATTTTAATATTGCGATTATACTATGAAACCAGAGAGCTAAATAAATATTTCTTCCACTCTTCCCCGAGAAACTTCGTTATGGTCGCATAGATTTACACATACGCAATGTAAAAGCTTTCAAATGGGGTTACAAACTATATATAGTTTACAGCTACGGAAGATATAATTTACACCTTTTCACGAGAGCTGCACTGCTGGGGAAGTATTCGTCTCCCCAGTAGCAGCGAGCGTCACATGGACTTTGGTATTTGCACGCGAAATTCCTTACGCGTCAGACCTCAAAGTGCAAGCTCGCGACGTGCGCGGCGACCGCCTCTGCTCTCTCTCCTTGCTTCCCTCTCTCTTTGATGCTGTTTTATCGACATCATAGTGGCATTCCGTGGATTCTCCACACGGCGACGCCCTGTGCTACACCACCGGCCTGTTCTGTTGTTTTTCCGACGTCAACAATTCGATCTGTCGTTTCACTTCTTCCTAGAGAATTTTGAAATTGATACAAGTAAGAGAAGCTGTGCTGGGATGAATTTAAAATTGGGTACGGTGCTGGGACTATGACGAGAAATGATATGATGAAGACTTTTTTATATAGGTGTTTATGATGTTAGATAGTTTTTCAAACATGTGTTACTTAATGCTTTTAAAGCTTAAACTAGTAAAGTTTCAAAAACAATTAGCTATTTATATTTAAACAACTATATTATTCATTAACTACTGCCCGGGTACTGAGAGAGTCTTTTAGCTTACGAAAAATCAATGCTTCAAAAAAAAAAAAAAAAAATCGAAGCAAAGATTTATGATAGAGACAAAAGCGTTATATACCTAGATAAAGCGGAAATCAAGTACATAACGCAGGATCATTAAGCTGGAAAAAATGAGGGGCTCGCGTGAAATGGAATATAGGCATATAACGCTATAATACCAGTGCACTTGTGATGTGTATTTCGGGCCACGTGAGAGCAGCGGCCGATAACGCGGTCGGGTTAACCCCCCCGACTGTGAGCGATAACGAATTTAACGCTGCCTCCATTTTACCGCCGCTCTGTTTTGCTCCAGCACGTATATACCACATGGATAACGTCGACTTTGACTAAGCTTTGTTAGAGATTTCTATATATACATACATATATATTGTACGTGTATGAATAAAATGCTCGCGGGGAACAAGAGCAGATAGCTTTGTTATTATATTCTCGGAAAAAACGTGCAGCAGAGTATATAGCACTGCGCACGATATTAAAAAATGGCTGCAGCAGCAGCAGCAGTTTTGAGCCCAAAATTCATTTTAAACAGGATTTAAAGTCTCTAGGTATATATAAGAAAGACTAAGCGGTCAAGAAGCTTATTCTCGCAAAGAAAGAAAAAAAAATGTGAAAACGTGCCGCGCTGTAACTCAATGAAATTTTTTCCTCCTACCGCACACAGCTGCACTCCAGAGATATCTCGCTCGATATTATGTTAAAGCGAGCATATATAGGTATATACTATATAAGGGATAGAAAATTTATGCAGAGTTGGTGTTCGGATTTCCTCTAGCATATTTCTCTTTTTTTCCGCATAATAACCGCGTTTGAGAGTATATAATTCGAGAGAAATCGATTCGACCTGTGAAAAGACGCGTGTACGAAGGGTTATACGGAAGCGTAGAGAGGATATATAACAGAAGCTCGAGTACTATTAGGAGCTGAGACGCGCGCGAGCACAATGTCCTCGGCATTATCTAGCGGAAATTAGCCGGCATTATCCAGTCGTTATCCGGTAAACAGTCAGCGGCACAAAGGCGAAAGGCAAACTGCAGCCGCTATTCCCCCCTTTCCTTCCTTCTCTACTCTGCGCGCTCGTTGTCCCCTTCGCCGAACAGACGGACTACATAGCTCTTTCTATATATATGTGTATAATACTGAAGGAGATTCTTGCGTGTCGGGCGCATAATAGGAAGCGTCACGTGTTCCTCTCTGTTTATGATTCATTGGGAGAGAATGACGCGCAGATTCGGTATTTGGAAATTTTAAATAAACTTCACTATATAGCGATGCTTCCTACGTAAAAGACCTATTTTAATTTACTGTTTTTAGAGAGTACCATTGTAAATTGAATACCCTATGTTCATCATCAATAAGTCCTGAATGAATTTATTCTACTCTAGTGCTTAAAAAATGGCAAATTAAAATAGACCTTCTTTGAGTTATACCAGTGTTCGTAGTATAAATTCACCAGATTCTGGCCAGAATTTCTGTCCAACAAATGTTAACACGACGTTTATCTAAACATTCTGGAAGTACTCTGAACAGAATTTCTAAAAATACCCTATTTTTAAAAATTTTGACCAGAAATTCTGGCCAGAATCTGGTGAATTTTCTACCAGATTTAAGCAACAACACGTAGTATAAAGGTGTACTCGATAATATACATAGAGAGAACAAAGATCAAGAGGTAGCTTCGAGCGAGACATTAGCATGCGAATGCGTATCGTCGTTGTCATCGACGTCGTCACTGTTCTCGTGTATTGCTGCTCTGTGCGAGGGGCTGGAAACGCGCGGCGTTTCTCGGAACGCCGTACCGCCAAATGGCCCACTTAGGACATTCAAAGGACGACATAGTAGAGAGAGAGAGAGACAATCGACGAATCGTGCGGCTGCACTCGAGACTCGGAATTCCAGCGAGGATTTCGATTATTTATAACCCTTCTTATTTTTATTATATATATATAAATACGGCGGAAAATCAGCGTCGAAGTGAGGAAGAATTGATAAACTAGCTACTATCTTCTTCTTCTTTTTTTTTTTTATCAGAGCATGGAAAATCGCAAAGTAAAGCGAAGGGGAGCACAATAGAGCGCGAGTGTATATAAGAGAGCGAAAAAGTTGCAGCAGGCTAAGAAAGTAGTTGAAAGTTGAGGGGTAGTTAACGTAGTCGTACGTGAGCTCTCGCAGAGAAAAATACGAAAACAACAAGAGGAGCTGACGCGAGAAAAAAAAAGGAAGCTATGGAGAAAACTTTAGCAAGAGTAGCGTATCAAAAAAAAGTATAAAGATCGTGAAAAGCCGTCGCTAATCCAACGATATCCATTAAAAAAAAAAAAAATTTAAACTCTCAGGGATGCAGCAGAAGATTCGTCGACGAGAATAACGAGGTATAAGTGGCTGCAGCGCGTTGCGGCTTGAAAATTAAGCAAATCATCGTTAACGCTCTTGGAGTACACATACATACGGTAAATCCTTAAAACGGACAAGGAGAAACAGCTCTTGGGAGTAATTAACAATGGCGAACTTAATTCATTACCGAGGCGTAGGCGAGGACCGCAAGACCACGAAACTGCTTGACGTTTCGCGCCGTGCGAGGCGCTTTAGCTTGAATTACCGCGTCTACTGCTCTGCTACTGCTGAATCGCGCGCGCGCCTGCTGCTCCAATCTCCAGCCTCTGTCTTTAAGGGGGCAAAAGGCGACACGTTGCAAAACAACTTAATTTATAATTAGAATTTTGCTCATTCTCGCCCGAGAGAGTTCTGTATGTGCCTGCGATGCAGCAGAACAACTCTATGGATAAACATGAACTGTGTGTGGGTGTATATTAGAGAAGCGAATTAGACTATGTTTTTGAAATGTGTGTGTGTGTGTGTGTGTCACAGGATGATAGTTGAATATAGTACGAAGAAGAATATTAGTTAGAAATAATAATGTAGTTTAAAACGTCTAAACATACACTGAGAGAAGAGTTAGGAAGAGTTAGTTGAGTCAAATATGATTTGGTAACTATTACTAAATATTTATTTGCTCAAACAAAGATTTAGTTATAGTTAATAAATTAATTCGAGTCAAACATACTCTTCTCTCAGTGTACGACTGCGATCCAAATAACAAATCCACCCTCTAGAAATTCTGTTGTTAAAAAAATCGATTAATAGTTATCAAATACCTAATTCAGAAATAATTTAAAATTCAAATAAGTTATACTTTGGTTGTACAATAACCAAATTCTTTTCTCCTCACATCCTCTCGTAGTCTTTGAATATAGTATATATATAGACACAGTGTAGTGCAAGTATATACATCTACAGCGATGCACTAGTTGGAGAAAAGAAGTAACGTCGAGAGTGCATCGTAAACTCGAAGCTACGTTCCACTTTCGGTACACACATGTGGAACGCGGCATAGTAATAGTAGAATAGAAAGGAAGAAAGAGCGAGTGACACAGAGCTCGAGAAAATGGCAATGGCACGAGGGACTAACAAGCCAAAATAAACAGAGAGAGAGAGAGTCGATCTGTTTGCAGTAGAGCTCGTGTGCAGCTCTCGCATGTCTCTCTGTTGTTGCAGCAGCTACTCGAGGAACTTTTGTCCGACACTAATGCCGCGTTATTGCTCTCGGCACTGCCAATTCCGAGGCGATTTCATATTTCTCAGATTATCCAGCTAGCTGCTTTCTCTTCGCACTACATTCAACTGTTGTTGTCACATACCTACATTTCAAAGACAGTCTATTGTATTATTTGCAGAGTTCATGCAGTCGTCCGTGATAGTATGAGTAACCCAAACAGCAGAATTTAATCAAAAAGACAGTTTTGGCATAGGTGGCTAAAATGAAGGAGGAAACTTACTATAAAAATCTAGCAAAAAAATATAGTAAAATAAACTAAATTGTAAGAACTAAAAAAGAGCTATGTTTGCAAAAATTTTTTTGTTAAATTCATAATATTATAGTGAATTTTACCAGAATAAACGATAAAATGTACTAAAAACTATTTGACTAAAAGATTTAGTAACCATCGCTAAGCCGATTTTTCTCGGTGTATACAATTCTGTACATTTTGTTCAGTCCGATACTTTTGACAGGAATTGACAAGAACGCAACATAAGTGGCAGCTATAAATAAAAAATTTCAAAGATATGAGAAAAATTTGTATTTTCTAGTAATTTTGTAAATCTTTTAAAGTATATAAAATGCATTAACAGATTTTATACTTGAACAATATATGATACATATAGATACGTGCGCAAATGAATTGGCAGTAGTTTTTGCTTCCTAACAGATGAGTTTTTACCAAACTCATCCGTTAGAAAGCAAAAACCATCCAGTGTATATAAAAATTGACTTGATAAATAGGCGCTACAATTATTCACGCAAAAGTCCATCGAGATAAGTCAAACTAATTTGAGCAAGCAGATAAAACTTGATAATTTCCCGTCGAGAGAGAGAGAGAGAGAGAGAGAGAGAGAGAGAGAGAGAGAGAGAGATAAGTTGGAATAAATCAGCTCGAGCCCCTCAACTCAATAAGAAGTTTAATAACCCTGCCTCGTAGGCAGCAGCAGCAGCAGCAGCATCATCTCGTCGGGGTATACTTTACGACTGCTGAGAAATCGCGTCTGCTCCTCCTCCTCCTCCTCTCGCACCTAACTATCCCAACAAACAATGAACTGCTTGCACTTGGATTTTCGCTGTTAAACCATCCCTTCAACGATAGAAACAACCTAGAATCAATTCCCCTTGGAGTCAGCAACGATTAAGCTTGCGCTGCTTTTATATGGTATACCGAATGAGGACTTTTATACGCAACGCGTCGTAGCAGCGGTTTTTCCTTCGCTTCTCACACGTAGAGAGAGAATGTACACCATTAGTGCTTGGAAAATACGCGCTCGAGAGAGAGAAGGGGCGGCTGAGTCACCAGAGTCTGAGAGATAGAGGCAATCTTCCCTCAAAGACTGTACTCGAGACACACGGGGAGATTTAGAAAATAACACTGCGTACAAAATTCACGGATGGCTGACTATACGTAGGCTCGAACCACTGACAAATAAGAAACAATGCCTCGTCTATGCTTGAAAAGGATCCTATACCCAAGTTCACACGAGCGATCGCTAACGAGCGTGTTAACGTCGCGTATAGTCAAGCTTCGTTCGTCGGACTTTATTTAAAGGGTAGCAACGCCTCCCTCTCTCTCCTCTCGAAATTGGCGGGTTTATTACGTCTACGTACATTCTTCGCGTAGTCGATCTCTCTCCCTGTGTGTGTGTGTGTAGCTTCTGTCTCGCGAGCGAGCTCAGGGAGTCGTTAATGTCGAGCAGCAGCGGGGACTGAAGGTGAGAGAGGGAGAATTTCACCGAGAGCTTTTCAGGAGGTAGCGTTTACGACGCCGCCGTTAAATTCGGCACTAACAGCGCGTTAGAGAGACTCCCGCCGAGGAGCAGCTCCTTTTACGAGCCTGCCTCGATATCTAGTGGCTGCTGCTGCTGCTGTCTTTCTCTTTTCAGCGCTCGCGCGCGCGCGAGAGAGATGGAGGAATTAATCTCATTGTGTGCGGGAACCTCCGAGCCACCATCGGTAATTTCGCGATTTGCATGCGAGCAAGCCCGCCTCAAGTACCTTGTAACCATATCAATAGTCGACGACCGACCTCGTAGTCGTCGTTTCATTGCCTTTTATTAGGCTCTCTATTCCAGGCGAAAATGTATTATATTATATGTCACACCTATATATTATACACTCGCGCATTTTTTAATATACTCGTATATATGAGGGAAAAAAAAGAAGAGAATAAAGAATGTTCCCGAAAGCCGCAGTGCGTCCGATGAAAGCGAGCGAAAGGCGATAAAATGAAAAAAGTTCCGCGCCGACAATTAGAAAGGGTTAATCGCCGTAGTGCCAGTCGCACTCGCCGACTACTACTACTACTACTACTACTACTACACGGAAAAAAATTGCGCGACAGACGCACGGCCTCCTCAACTCGGAGAGAGAGAGAAGGAAGCACTTTAATAGTCTCTTTTTTTCCTGCGCAATCCCCTTATACTTTCACTACGCATTCATCGCTCTTTTTTTGCTTCGCTTTGTTCTCTCTCTCTCCGCGACTCTTTTTTCTACTACGCGTATTTTCCATGTAATTGCTCGGAAAGTTTTTTCCAGACATTTTTTTGCTAGAATTTCGAAAGATACGATTGAAATGTCATAATTACGGTCGTTAGCGTCGCCGTTATTTGCGGTGAAGAACCATATAATGCGATTCTGAAATTAAATGCCAAATCGACTCTATAATCAAAGAAAAAAAAAGAAAAAAATAGAAGGACTCTCCGATAATTGTTAATAACTCAGGAGTTTACTCGGCGGCGAGCAAAGCTTAGTAACTCGGAAAAGGCGCTTTCTTTCTCTTATATCCGCCTTTTCCTCGTCGAGCGACCTCATAATTATTATGAACTAGGTCAAGAGAAAAACTCCTCCTCTTTGAATGAAGCTCCGCAGCCAGGTTGACAGCAACAAAGCCGAGCCTTTAAAGAATTTCCCGATCGATCGATCGACGCGGCAAAGGAAAAGCTCGTGCTTTTTTTCTTCTTCTACCCGATGAATCTAAAGAACCGCCGAAGACTCGATATTTCAAAAAAGCGACGATAATTTTCTCACAATCGCAGCTGTGTGTGTATCGATTAAAGAGCGTATACAAAATTATTACCGTCGAGTATAGGCATGCTCCTCTCATTAGATTTCTAATTACACACCGAATGAATCGAAGCCGCACTCGTGTGCTTTTAATCTCCAAATCGAGTGTGTTATGACTGTACAGGCAATTTTCATTAGATAATTATAAACCGACGGTATAATTCACTGACTCACACAATTTCATTAGAGTAGATTCTCTCACACACATATATATAACGTACAAGAAGAAACTTCGAAATACCCTTTTCCCGTAAGCCACACGTGATATATGTGATATAATATACACACATAAACCCGTCGTCTGTCTTGAAAGCTTCACACAGAGCGATTAGCATGTAAATGTAAGACATAATGGAAAACGCAATCCGAGAGAGAGAGTGTGTGTGTGGAAAACGCGTATTTGCAATAAAACAAGAATAGTCCGACGCTCGCTCGCGCGTGGCCGATTAATACTATGCTAATTTAATACACAACCCGCCGGACGGTCGTTCGCTCGCGCGAGGGGCTGATGAATTTCATATCGTGTTAATACCTCGGCCAACACTTGTTTAACGGCCATTAGCATACTAAACAAAGTCAAGCCCAGTATAGACACATGCGCAGTTCACACGCCTGCGTGTCTTTGTTGACGACGACACCTATATATACACAGCAATATATGGCTTTTAAATATAAATGCAATATTCATTACTCTAGCATCACTGCTGCGGAGAGAGAAATATGTGTACAGTCCCTCTCGTGAGATTTGAGCTTCTCATCCTTGTCTTACACACGCGAACGCAATAAAACCGAGAGAGAAATGATTCGCGAGGACGTAAACAGCAGGGGAATACTCCGACGCTTTTAAGAAAGAGAGCAAAAAAAAAAAAAAAAAAAGAAGAGAGATGCGCGACATGAAAACTGAAAGAAGAAAGTGCTCCTGACGTCGTCTACTGCGTTTCCTCGAATACCTAAATACACGGAGACGAGTCTCGAGTGACGTGCTCTCGAGGATAGTCGTCGTCGTCGCATACGCGTGTGTATATGGAGAATAGCACTTGTGTGTGAAAAGAAAAAAAAAGAGAGATACATGCAGCGGAGTTACTACGTACTGTATGGAAAGAAAAAAATTTTAGCAGTAGTGACGACTTTACATCCTTTTCCTCTGGATATACTATATGTAGTGGACAGAGAGAGAGAGAGATACGATTGCAGTCGATAATCGAATAATCCTCTATTCAAATAAGACACAGAGAGCGTCGACGTTCCTTTTTCTCTCTCTCTCGTATAATAATTGGATCGTCTGATGGACACCCGATCGTGTACACCGGACAGAAGAGAGACAGAGACGAATAATCGCAGCCGGTGTTTCGCTTTGTTAATCAAATCTCAAACGAAGAGAGAGAGAGAGATGTACACACGCGGTTATTGTTCCCCAAGGACGAGTTTCGGATATCACACACTACATACACTATATGCGGTGTGTGTTCAAACCGACACTGCTTTTTACTATATACATATCGCTCGAAAGCAAACACGTATATATACACACACATAAACGCTTATACAAGCTCTTGTCTGCATTCATAATCGTCCATTTAGATCTGACTGCTGCGGTGCACCAGCGGTTTAAGTGGCCGACGATAAGATAACGTCCGCGCGAGAAGCCGTAGGCAATTAATTCGGAGCCTCACTCTCTCTCTCTCTCTCTCGTGAGCCAAGTAAACAGGCGGCCGAGAAATTAAAAGCTATTTGTCACGGGGCCAAGCCGACGTCCCTGCTACTGCTTTGAATTAAGATTAAGACGATAGGCATCGGGCGTATAACACGCTGTGTATAAAAATTTTTTATTGCTCGCCAGAAAAGCTTCTTTTATTCTCTGCCACATCGTTTGCCTTATAGCTTTCAGAAGAGGCGACAGAACGCGCACGGAGAGCAGCGAGTGTACTTAGGAAGTAGTTAGCTGTGCTGAGTTTGTGTAGATGATATTGTGTCTAGCGGAGAGATTTATGACATTGGCGAGAGAGAGAAATTGTATATTTTGTATAAGCGGGCGGTTGAATAAATTCACCGAGTGTGATGATACTGCTGCTTCTCTCCTGTGTTTAATTAGTTTTGGATTTTACTTGAGGTCGATTTGAGGCGATAATAAATCATCGTTAAGTATATAAACTTTCGTGGATAATTAAAAGTTCGCTGCGCTCATCGGAGATGGAATATAAATTCTTACGTGTATAACTCTCTCTCTGTGTGTATTTTTCCAGAATGTGTTGAAAGACTGATCTTATCGAGAGCTTACAACCTCATAACCGTCTCTGATTATTATGAACGTGTATATACACACAAAGTATTACGTGGAGATATATTAGCAGCCGAGGACGGTTGAATATTCACGCGCATGAAACAATAACGACGAAACGCGCGTGAATTAATCTTGGGGCAGCAGTTTTTTTTTTAATAAATTCCCCTTTTTTCCTGCAACTTAATGGAACACGGATAATTTGATGTAAATTGATGGCTGTTGCATTTTCCCGAGGAAGCGAAATCGCGTGAGTCCTGTTTTAATGGCCATCGAGCAATTAAGATAAGCGTCACAACGCAGCGGTATGTGAATCTTTTGCGATACTTTAAGTTTTACCTGTATCGTTTGGCTCCTGTATAATATATACACAGCAAATAACTGGTGTGAAATGTCAATCTCGCGTTTTAATTAAACGCTCCTGACATATTGTTTATATTCAAGCTTTATCAGCCAATCAAACATGAAAAAAACGGGACGACGATAAAACGCTAAAAGAAACTCATCGGCTGCAGTAGTTTGAGACAATTAAGTACAGTTCACAGACAGACAGACACGGCGTTTGGTAGAACAATAAAAAGTCCCGGGTATATATATATATATATTCTCTCAAAGGAAATTTCGTGTGCGCAGAGAGGCGTTGGCCGCAATTTCACTGCGCAGCTTTATAAATAAAGACTTTTACGCGCGGTGGCGAACGCTTGAAATCCCGAGGAGGTAGAGGTATAAGAAGCTTAAAGAAGAAGAAGAAGAAGAAGAAAAGAAAAAGAGACACAACACACAGAGCAGCAGCAGCAGCGCCTAGGTATAAAGCGAGACTCGATTACGAGAGCAGCAGCAGCAGTAGCTCGAATTGCTCTACGAAACAGCGGTAAGAATCAGTGATAAAACGCGCAAGAGAGAAAGACGGAGCCGCGAAAAGTCGTAACAACTTGGCCAATCAGAGCCCGAGCAGAGGGGGGGGGGCGACTCGCCCGCAGTTCTGCAATTTCAAAATCCCGCCACGAATCGGCAATAAAAGAGAGAGAGAGAGAGAGAGAGAGCTACGACGAAGGAAAGTTTTCCCATGGAAAAGTCGCGGCGGTGGCGCTTCAATAAAAGATGCAGAACTCAAATTGATTGGTCGATGCATCTTTCACGAAGGATCTAAGTGGGGCTCGAGGCTGTCCGAGAGAGAAGCAAAATAGTAAATGAAGGGTCGAAGGTTCGATTGTGGTAGGTTCTTTTTTTTGCGGTTGTGCAGATTTTATTTTTATTTTCAGTTGGTTATTGCGGACGTGCCGATTATTCTTTATTTTCGCGTTCGACGTTTTTGGATATTTATATTAGAAGCTATATTTATATATATTAATGTCTGATTAGAAACATATTATAATGCAACAAAATAGTAGTAAAACTGCAGACGAACACACTTTTTTTTTACTTTCACGTGAAGAAAATCTAATTAAAACCTATGTGGAACGTGTGGAAAAAGGAGACTGACTCGCGACTATTCTGAACAACTAAGAATAAAACTTTATTATACTTAATTCTACATAATATTATTATGATAATTCAATTTCTTATCGAACATTTTTCTTTTTCAATATTACAAAGCACTATAAATTCAATCATTCTCTTATTTGATATCTTTTAAAATTGCTTTATATCAGAGTTACCCATTATATTTTCAAAAATCATGAATAATTAAAAGAAGCAGCTTTGATCTGGAGAACGAGATAATAAACGTATGACGATACGAGTATTATCGCATTCCCAGCTTATATCATTGTTATATCACGATTATAGGACGACGTTGCTCTCGATTGCCAAAGCATGTTTAATGAGAGTGAATAATTAATTTAAGCCAAGCGATCCGTAACCTCGCTATTCAAACGAGCCCAAAACGTAATGTCATTATTAAGTCGGCGTATTAAATAGTTTATAAATGCAGCAGTAATCGATTATGCTCAAACAATGCGAAAAAAAAAAATAGAAAAGTAGTGAAAGGTCGAAAATAGCTCGTTTCAACAATACGCTCATGCTGCCACCTTATATATATATACGTATGTACCACTTGAGTCGAACGAGACGCTCGTGACTCTTTGCGCGCGTGGCGCTGAGGTTGAGGCATGAAGAATTCACAGGTCTGTTCCAGTTGGCTATATGTATATATATGTATACACACACACACATGTATAAGGTCTATGTGCAGCTCTCGTGAATTAATGAACGGCGGCGCTTGCGGATGACCGACAAAAGAACCTATACTCGCGTATAGTGTCCGAGTAGCCCCAGCAGAGTATCTATCGGATCGCGTGTGAGAGTCTCGCGGGGCTATGTATCTTCGATTTTAATAGAAATTACTTTGCTGCTACATAGCTTATATATTCATACGTTGCGGATATCGTAAATTTTAAATTTAATGAGCTGCGGTTAAATCAAATTCTATCTCGTTCGTCGTTTTTTTCTAAACTCACCCCCTCACATCGATTCTCGATGCAAAGGAAGGAACAAAAAAAGTTGAAATAGATTAGCTCGCGGGCAGCATTAAAAATTATTACTACTGCGGAGCAGCTCAACAGAAAAAAAAATGTTCTCCGACCGCAGCTCGTAATTTTTAACCCGGCTGCAGACACACATTCCGCTCATTAAATAATTCAGAGAGCGGCGAAAATTCCCCAAAGAATAAACTGCTTTCGGTCTCTCTCTCTCAGCAGCTAAAAAAAAAAAAATTAAAGGGGGCAAAAACAGCGCGCGGTGCAATATGCATAGGGGGAACATCAGTACGGCGCAGTAGTAGTAATAATAATATAATGTAGGACGAGTGTGTAGAGCCGCACGTGTATATATAGTATATATATATAAGCGCCAGGTGCCTCTAGACCGGCGCCCGACTGTTTCGAGGCTTACACTACTAGGCCACATAAGCGCCCCCCCCCCAGCTCTCGCAACCTCCTTTCCTCTCTCTCTCTCTCCCTTACTCCCTCATTTTAGACTCGCTAATTTCTATTAACCTCCGCCAGCCTCGTTGTTATGTTGATTATTAACTCTCTTATAGCTGTTATATACGAGATAATCGGTGTACACTTTTCCAGATTTCAACTGCCTTATGTATTCTATACTCGGAGAGACTATTTATAATATACGTATATAAAATAAGGACGCAGCTGATCGATCAGTTTTCCCTATACGTATACATAAATAAAGGTTAATTGCTATTTGCGCGTGTATAATAGAAGAAAAATAAAGTTCGACCTAGTACAAGACAAAGCGGACGCCGCCGCGCGTTTCCGCGTTTTATATATACGAGAGCGAGCGGGATTCACTGGCAAACACGTACTTTATGCTCGAATGGCTCTCAATCAATGCGCTCTGCGGACTTTTTTTATTTTTACAACGAGCGTATACTTTTTTTTCACCTTTACTGATGGAATAATAAATCAGTAATGAAAAATTTATCGAATATTCATATAGCTGGTAATATATTATGTATTTGGCGCGAAAAAATCAAGCAGTTCACGCGCGAGATTGAAAATAAATTTTTTTTCCCGATATCAGCAATATATATCTCAAAAAAGAGACTGAAATATATAAAAGCAAGAGTATATAGCGGCATCAGCAAAAACGGGACGCGTATATACTTCGGCGAAAAATAATAATTCTTCGAAAGAGGGAATATACGTTGTTTCAGCTGTGTGTGTGTGTGTCTGCTGCTGTTGTTGTTGCATATCCGACTTTTATATTTATGACATCGTTCGAGAGCCGCAGCCCCGCCAAGTTAATTCAATAAAATTTTATTTGCATAAAAATGCATTGTTTGCCGGGTAAAAGCGCAAACACACACACACACACTCAACCTTTATTATTATACTATTCCCCCCTTTTCGATCGACAGCTATACATACATTTACATTGCCACGAATTCAATCATACACAACGAAATCGTCAATAAAAAAACGCTCGCGTTCGTTGAAAAAAAAAGCTTCATTAATTAACTCCAAGAGAAAATCGGAGAGAGAGAGACGCCCCCCTCATTTATCCTCTGCGCGAAAATTATTATACGTCGACGTCACATGTACATACAATAGCCGCGTGCAGCGCTGCGAACAGTGCCGATAAATCAATATATAGCCGGACCACCACCAGCGTCAGCAGCAGCAGCAGCATCGATGCATACAATGGCTCTGTGCAGTTGAAGAGAAAGAGAGAGGATTGCAGCAGCGGCAGCAGCCCCCATGCATACATATAGGCGATCTATCTCACGCTCTTGCCCCCTATACATACACACAGAGACACCTCTATTATAGGACCACTTGTTAAAGTACACGGGTTTTTATATATGCGCCGGTAGGCTTGTTAAATCAGTTGCAATTGCGAGCTTAAATCTCGTCCGTAATTTATAACAGTATATAGTCTACTCAGTCCTTTTTGCCTCGAGTTTCGCCTATGTGTTTAGGACTTTGAAGCTCCTACTTTCATTCAGCCATGCGGTTAGACAACAAAAGTATACAGCTTTCTCTCTCTCTCTCTCTGCCGGATCAAAGGGCTGCTACTGAAAAAGTCGGTTGCTACTTTTTTCCAATCTACGCTCTTACTTTATTTTTCCTCGGCTACTCCTTCCTTATACACAGCCGACTGGTTACGCGGGCGCGCGAAAAACTCTATTTCTCTCTCGGGCTGCTGCTACTCAGGATGAGGCGAAAGTGTAAAAGAGAAGAAGAAGAAGAAGAAGACAGTAAAGGTGTGGCACATCTGTCGGCGCTTCTCTTTTGTACACACAGTACAGCCCTTTGTGCTGGGATAGCCGCGGAGCAAAGATAGCCGGAAAATCTAGTAGCTGCTTTTAGAAGAGGTGACGCCAAGCAAACAAGCAGACCTTCTCGTTGTTTCGCTTTTCATTCGCACGGGCTACTCCTTTTTTCTTCGCGCGGCGTTTTTGTTTTGCTTTGAATTTTTCATGACGTCGTTCTCTCTCTCTACTGACGCAGGAGGAGGAGGAACTATATCAAAAGCTCGTCATCCCCCAAAGCACAAAGAGAGCTTTTCTCTTCCTGCAAGAGAGAGAGAGAATATGTAATTCTTCTTCGCGAAAACTTTATGAAAATCCATAAAACTTTGATCCTTTAATTATAGGTCAGCGTCGTCGCGGCGGTATAGCCTTTGACGTGTAACTCGAGCAGTAGCCCGAGAGAAGTCGTACTAGCCACAGCCTTCGGGAACTTCGATCTCCGGTGGCCTCCGCTCGCGTACTTTGGGAATTAGCGGGCGGCAGCGGTGGAACTTTGCTAATTCTCCACTGGGATTTCGGATCCGAGAGCTGTATGTGACCGCGAGAAAATGAGGAAGACTTCGTATAAGCACCCGATACACGTGAAAAGTATCCTACGCCAGCCAGATAAATATCCCGAGAGTAGTTCTTTAGCCGGTCATTCTTCTCGCAGCTTCTCATCCCTGGGAAAGATGTTAATTGAACGCTCGGCCATAAATAAGGGCCGGATTTCTCAAGATTTCTTCTTTTCCCGCGGCTTATTTGCCTCCTAGCTCTCTTTTATCTTTCTTTCTTTTTCCTCCGTATAGCCAGAGCTCTAATCTGGGCGCGATCTCATTCGGGATTATTTTCCCGAATATCGCGCAGGGTAATTGTGCTCGAATAAAAATGCCTCCGGAGGGAAAAAGAAAGTAATCCTCGTCCCCAAAAAGGAATTTATATTTCTCTAAGAAAGTAGAGAATTTTTCTCTGTCTCATCTCTCTCTCGGCAAGAGCTTGATTGCAGCTCTATATATAGAGCTCTGCTGCGCGCACATGTATGTAAGTGCGGTCTCTCGCAAGTATCGAGAGATTCAAGTTCCTTGAGCACACTCAGCTGCTGCTGCTGCTGCCGCCGGAAGGTGAGCTGAATAGCGAAATAGCCCCTACCTGACTGCTAACTTGGCTTAAAATGACCTCTTCGTCGTTGGCGTGTGCTCATGGCAGCCATCAGTTCGTCTCTCTCTCACTCTGTTTACTTGTTTCTCGATTTCTCTCTCTCTCTGCCCCTCAGGCTCTCCGCATACTAGTAGCAGCAACTTGACTTGTTAGCCCCGTTGGCTGGCCTTCCTTCCTTCACCCCCCCCCCTACGACCGCAATGCAAGTTCTCTCTCTCTCGTCGCGCGCGTTCGTTGTACAATGCAATTTTCAGAACTAATATATCGGAAGCTTGGATAGTTGAGAGAAGACAGCTCGTCGTTGTCGTTGTCCGAGTTGAAGTGTATATATGTGTGTTTCAATGCAATACTGCGATGGTATTGCTGTGCTTGTGTAGTACAAGTTCGATGAACGAATCTGCATCGGAACTTCTTGATACACGATGGATGTATCGTGTATATACATGAAGCTTTCTATTATAGAAAGCGATCGGTGGTTCTTGTAGACTGTGAACATTTTGCGCTCAGTTTTCAAGTTTGATCACTGTTATATAATTTGTATCGATTATACGATTTTGTATTAAGGATACATTTATTGTTAAAATTAAATAGAATCCGAACAGTTTAGTTAACTATCGGTTTTTCATTAGGAGGAGTTACTAAAGATTTTGAATTAACAATGCAATTTAGTTAAAATTCAATAGAATCCAAACAATTTAGTTAAGTATCGATTTTTCATTTAGAGGGGTATTACTAAAGTTGAGAACATCATTAATCCGGTCTTAACGTATTGAATTTTTTAAAGATATTCGAAATTTCTTCCGTTGAGTAATGCATAACGAATATCAAATTGATATCCCAACCTCCCACGACGATTGAGCCCGTCAAAAGAGCTCTTACAAGTGACGTTATTACATCAGGGTGTGCGTACACGATACACAGTCAAATCAGTTTAACCTCTACACGACCCCGCGGGAAATTCATACACAAAAAAAAGCTATACTAGCTGCTGCTACAGTAAGTTTATTTTTATACACCCTCGCGCATCACCTCGATTGAGCCATCTCCTAAGGATATCCGACAATGCAAAATTTGAATTTTTCATCAATCTCTTCTGCCATATAAAAAAAAAAGAAGTATACAGCTATAGTATACATATACACCTCAGTAGCTCAGTATTATAAAGGAATGACTGAAGCGCAAGAAAAATTGTTTACCCCTTCGCTTGACACAAAGGCTGCTTGTTGACATGCAAACTCGGCGAGACACACGCCTCTGCGATGGTAAAAATTCAACGCGTCGTCAAAGGAATTCGCACGTCGTCGTCGCACTCCTTTATCTCCCGACACACACGGAGGAGAACTGCAAACACACAAGCGTATATATATAAGTGCACTTTCTATGCGGAACCACCACCAGCATCATCTGGCCAAGGGCGCGATGAATGCAGCCTCCTCCGCGATGAACGTCTCATGAATAATCTTCCTCGTCGCGTCTCGCGTTAATGGAATTTCCACACAGCAATAATTTACTCCAAGTAATATAACAACGCGTGTCTAATAATAATTCTGATAAGAAAAAAAAAATAAGCATTTACGCGACATAATGTAAGCGCGCGTGTGCTACCCTTCGTTTCTTTTCACATACAGCTAGGGGGAAGAGCTCATACTCTCGACACAGCCGGAGAGATCGTTAATTTTTGAATAGTGCACTTTCGCGCCTGCACGCGCGAATAAGTCTCGTGTCTCTCTTCTCGTTTTTTTTCTCTCTCCCTCCCTACTGTTGGCGCCGATGAAAGAAAAATGAGCCAAGCTAAAAAGCAGCAGTAGTAGTAGTAGTAGTCTAGAGCCAGTGGATTGGAAAGCCGTCATTTTCACCGGCTGCTGCTGCTGCTGCAGGGGTAATTACTTCTTCGGAAGAGCCTGATATGTACTGTGTGCTGCGCGGAAAACAAGCTGAGAGAGATTGCTTCGCGCGCGAGAAAAGACGAGGAGAGAAAAGGTATATATATATAAAACTGATGCTTTTCAGCGTAGGAGGAAATTATCAAGTGACACGAGACGCGCCGCTCACGGTTAACCGTGATTGACCGTTTAATTGACTCTGTAATTAAATCGGGCGCAAGCTTCTATACAACATGTATATATATAAAGGGAGGCTTCACTCTTAAGCGACGAGCTGCAAAGTTGCAGCCTCTTTAAGTTTCTTATATATATACTTTCCAGCAGCGCAGTTACCGGCATCCCTTTTCACTCACCGTCATTTTCTCTCTCTCTCTCTCTCTCTCTCTCTCTCACAAGCTTCTTCTTCTTCCGCGTCGTCGTCTAAAGTTTGATCGACTTAATTGAGGTATTGTTATCGGTTGGTAATGGCGCTGCTGCCACCGGCGCAGACTAATTTAACTGTTTTCGCGGCTTCCGAGGTAATTTTCCGTAAGGATTTTCCTGATTATAATCGAGTTACATAAACTATATAATTGCAGACCTGTGTGTGCGCTTCTATTGAAAAGTACATATTATAACTGTGTTTAAAGTATATATCGATCGAAAAGAACCGCGCGACGCGCATATATTGTCAAGTGGCGTTCTATCGTAAGCGAAATGGGTAGGAAGTGAATTATTACCGTGTAGCATAGAGAGACGAATGGCAGCAGGCAAGCCAAACGGTGTATACGCTTTGCGCAAGGCGAAAAAGGGGAGAGAGGATGTATATATATACGCGGCGACGCGCAAGTCGCCGGGACCTTGCACACGCGTTTATATTCCCTCCCTGATCCAAACCGGCTCGTTCTTTTTTTTTTTTTTTTTTTTTCTTCTTCTTTTCTCTCCGTCTATATCTCGAGCGCTGCCGGCAGTAGTTTCCCCTCCGAGCGAACGAACGAACCCCTTTATTTATTTCCATATACAAAGGACCCGGCGTCGGGCGCGTTCAACCGAATTCCAGCGCCCGTCGGCGGTTGCCTCGGCGAGCTTTCGATTTTTTTTTCTTTATTCTCTTTGTTTTTCAGCGCGTGTAACGCAATTTTTTATTTTGCAATGTTGTTTCGTGTTTTGCCCTGTGTCTCGCGTATGTTTATTCGCCGGTTGATTCAATTATGTGTCTTGAGTTTATTGCGTGTCTTGATCGCCGAATGTTTCGGGAGAATATGGCTTTGAGAGAGAAAAATTTCGCAAGTGACTTTTGTCAGGGGCGAATATAAGGAAAACGAAGGTCTGGTTGATGTCATTACCAAGATGAATGCGAAGGACTTGACGGGGAGGGAAAAAGTTGGCTCGACGACTCTATAAATGCGCGAGCGGCCGAAAGTTTCTTTTCTTCTTCTCTATTGTGCTCAGATGGGTGGAATCGCGGCTGATTATAAGGGGATGCAGAAAACAGCGGCGAATATAATTGAAATGCAACGATCATCAGTATTTACACGCTGATGATGACATTAATTTCAAGCTAAAATTTTTCCTCGCCTCTAAAATTTATTTAAGGGGGTCCTAAAGTCAATTAAAAATTCAAATTTCGCGCCTCAAAATAGCAGAGGAAAAAACAATTAATTTATTTATAACAATTGATAAAAACAAAATTACGAAAAACCAAGAGTTAGTTGCCCTCCGTTGTGTAATTATCTATCATTTAACAAAGTTTCAAGTTATTATAACAATATGTCGCCGAGAAAACCTTGAAAAATATTAAAAAATCGCATTTTCGGACCCCCTTAATCGTAAATAATATAAATGCATTAATCTGAGGTTATTGCAAATAAATATCCGGTCTCTGAAATTATGAGTACGATAATTTATATTTGTTTTATTATATACGTAATTTTGCAGGCTAACAATTTTGATCATTATTGTATAAAAATATGCTTTATTCTGCTGTTACACTACATTCTAAACGAATAAAGAGAATTACGCGACTTGAGGTGGCTTCGCTCTGACAACCCCTTATAAAACACACACAAAAGTAAAGAAACTACTTTTCTATACCGTACAAGTGTGAATTAAAAAAAAGTTGTTTATAAGGCTGCTTCAAATAAATTATTAAAAACCACAGAAGCGCTAAATAATTACTTTGTTTACAAGCCACACGTACAGAGCATATATAAAAATATTAGCTCTGAATTCTATATACCCCGTCCGCTCCCAATTACCCTCAAAGAGACATAGCATCGAGTCCAAAATTGCACAGGCAAAAGGCAACCGTATACGCTTCCTATAATATCGCTCATGCAATAATGGAGCGTAAGAGAGGGAAATAACAAAGCTGCGGATAGCGCATATAGTGGGCGGAAAGAGCAGGAAAATTCGCGGGATGTGAACTCTGTGTGTGTGGCCATACTGCCGCAGCAGCAGCAGCAGAGAGGAAATCTCGGGGGCAGAATTCTAATTAAAGGAAGGAGCCCGGCTATATCCCGCGAGTGTGGGAAATTAGCTGGAATTTGTCGGTTCTCTCTCTCTCTCTCGAACGGCCACCACCACCGCGTGCAAGTGTGTCGACAGCGCAGCGCTAATTAAACGCTATCAATGAGCGTAACGCGCTGGCCTTAACGTGCATTTCGAGCCGTGTAATCCCCGGTAGCCAGACTACTTTTCTCCTCTGCTCTCGAGGATTTCCAAAGCGCGCGCGTATAATCGAATCCCTAGCGCCATCTTTCGATATAAGCGTCTGCTGCGCGCGACCATTATTAAAAGTGTATTTTCTTTGTACTCAACTAAGCTGATGATTCTACTATCGGTTCTCTTAGCTTCTTATATTTTTATTTTTAATTCCATTGGGTACACTCTATATACTTACTCTCTACGGTAGATATTAATTACGGAGTGCAGTATAGCCTCTCCGCGAAGAACACTGAGGGGTAAAAAAAAGGGCAAGAAAAGCTGGAAAGCGGAGGAGATAGAAAGCTCGAGATAGCGTTGGCCATCCATTACGCTCGAAAAAAAAGCTTGCTCCAGCGTTAAAGAAAGGCAATAATTCCCACACGGCTCGTAAAACATTCAAAACGCCATAACGCTTGCTTGCTGTAATTAAGACGCTAAAGGCTTCAACTTTTTAAAGGCGAGCGCGCGAAATTTTTTTTCAATAAAGCTTCAAGGACAGACAAATAGATCTCGAGCCCTTCAAGCCTCTACTTTCATACATTAGCATGTTGCTCTCGAAAGAGATATTCTTTCTTTTTTTCGTGTGTCTGAATTGCCTCCGCATATCTTTGATTCGCAAATCTTCGGAGTCACTGGCACGAGGTTCACTTTGCTGCGAAAGCTATGGTCAGGACGAGAAGAAGCCCGTCTCCTTTACCTAGGCCCGATCTACTTGGTAGCGTCGGGTGAGAAAAGCCGTGAGTCTTTAGGGGATCTCTTGGCGAAAATTCGAGGTCCTTCTCTCGGGCTCCTTTTCCGTCTTTTCGCTGAAAGAAGAGATTCGCACGAGCTTTGCTGCTGCGCTGAGAGAAGAACGCGCGAGTGCTGTGTGTGTGTTGTGGTGGTTTGGGATGGATCGTGCTGAGAATCCTCAAAGAGCCGAGTGTCTTTTCGAATTGGAGATATTCCGCTGGAAATTTTTCGAAATTCACTTGATGTGGAACCCACTGTAGTCGATGAAATATTAGTGGTCTGAAAATTGGACACTGGAAATAACCGTAACTTATATTCAGAATTGCATAGAATGAACGTGAGCTCTAAATGATTCAATTGATTTCTTGATTTGTATACGTGCAAAGCTATTTATAATGTGAAAGGAATCACATAAAAATATATCCTATCTAAAAGAATTGATCGCGCCATCTTGAAAGAGATCCATGAGTCGTCTGATTGGCTGTTTGTTTTTGCGCGCGATCTGTGCAGATGTATGAATTCCTAACCTCAAAAAATGTATATTGAGAAAAGACATGATAGAATAAAAAGAACGTGCGAAGCGCGTCTGAAGTTCCTAGTATTAAAATATGTAATTGATATTTTATTGTTATTTAACAGCTTTAAGATTGGTTTGAAAAATCTAACCTCAAAATAGATCCGCGAAAATGCATCTATTACTGCTATCAAACTAGAAGACCTTTTAGGTTACATCAGTGACAGCAAACCGATATGAACACGGCTAGAAATACCCTGCAACTATAGCAGTATATACCCAAAATAAATCGAAGTAATATTCTATAAATAATTCTCGACAAAACTTGATTCAATTAAAGTACGTAAAGATCGTGCTTATAATCGATTCCGGCATCCCCTACAAAATATTCCAAACCCGCGACATTTATTACTATACCCACTGCAATATAAGTTGGAAGGAAATTACGCGCGATTAATCTCGCTCGCGTAGCTCTAGCCAGTCTTGAACCAATATTATTTCTCCGTCCTCGATAAAGGAATCCTTTTGTATCGATAATTACATTCGACCGGCTCACACCAGCAGCAGCGGCGGCAGTAGCAGCACAAAGAAAGCAATTAATCGTCGGAGCTGAAGAAGGAAGATGCAGAGAGAAGGAAGGATAAGGAAGGAAGAAACCGCAAACTCGCTGGAAGCAAGGTCAAGATGCAAGGAAGCGCGAGGAAATATCCTGAGGGAAGCTGGTCTCGTGAAATTAGAAGCCCCTTTGACCAAGCTTGCTCCAAAGGCAAAGGCCGAAATGTCGGCAGTAAAGTAGCCGTGAGCTGTCCCAAAGAGAAAAGAGATGCTGCTAAGGCATCGATTTCGTTGAGAAACCGATCATCCATTAACGCGCCAGATTGCATTTCATCCCTACTGTCATCACCGTTTGCGGTTTTCTCATTCTATCTCCCTATATATATATAGACTCTCGTGGGTTGAAAGAACGAGGGTGGGATGAAAATGAATAATGCCACTTCTTCACCCTTTGCACCAACGGCTGGGCGAGAAACGAGGAGATGTTCATATTCTTATGAGAGAGGAGCAGCCCAGCTTCATTTTGCTCTGTCGTAGTGCTGCCTTCGTTCTCCCATCAGGTTTCCTCTACTATATACGCGTGAATAAAAGAGCGAGAGAGGAAGCTGCTGCGGAACGAATCGAAGCACTCCACTTTGTCATGATTAATATACCGCGTAGGGCTGCTGCTCGATTCTGCTTTTCTCTCTTTTGAATAAATTTGCTCCTGATGCTACTGGCAAGAGTAGTTTTTAATTGAATCGTAGATTCTCTTCCTGCAAATGTACAATTAACGCAATAAATCAGAGATGTGTGCTTTACATTATTCCTCTTCAAGAGAGAATAACAAGATGCAGCAGTTGTATACTCGTTAAAGCTCGCGTCGTCTGTAGGAGAGCTCTTGCTATTGCTATGTAGAAAATAATTATACTCGTGTCAACATCAGGAAGTGCACACTTGACTCTCTCTCTCTCTCTCTCGGTGCAGCAGAGGTCCACGTCTCGTTAACATTCATTTCGTTCGCCTGAAGATGGAGAACAATCTTCCTCTCTTGCATTATCATGAATATATATAGCTGTAGAGAGGGAGAGTCTCTGCTCACTCCAAGTTAACTAACTTTTTACACTTGGATTTGATAAAAATTGAAAAATTCATAGTGAAGCACTAACTTTGATTTCTTCGTATTCATTAAAATTTCATTGAATTTCACCTGCAGCATTGAGGAAAAACTGCGCTAATCTCGACTTCTGTCAAGTGGAATAGTCTTCAGAGAGAGAGAGAGTCTAGCTCGGCCGCTCGGCTAATCCCATTTACAAGTCATCCGATTAGAAACTCGCAAAGGGGAGAGAGAGAGAAAAGACGAAGAGCAAGAAGCAGAGCAGTAGAGACTGTATATAGGAGGAGGTGCTGCTGCTTCTTCTTTTTTTGTCTTAACATCGCAGACAGAGACCTCCTCCTCGTGATTGCACTTTCCCATATAAACTTCGCATCCCTTCTGCGCGTATTATTCTTGTCCATTAGCCAACTCTCCGCCGCGGGAAAGAGCAGCGGCGGCATCTAATGTCGTTAATTTCTCGTTTTCTCCCAACAGATTCTCTCCTCCTCTGTGCTGCTGCGACGACGATACCGGCCTATCCACGTGCGGTTTTTCTTTCTCTTTCTCGTCCTCCTATTACCAGAGAGACTCAGTCTTTTTCTCTCTCTCGCGAGCGCGCACGAGCGCAAGAGCAAACTTCTTGGCACAATCCAATTGACTTGAGCTATCCAACTTTGGCATTTTCTTGTTTTCTCAACGCGATACTTTCGCCCCGCTGTTCAGCCCTCACACCGCCTCCTCTTCTTCCAGCTCTTTTTATTTCAATCTTCGAGGCTCTTTTCTCTCTTCTTCTTCTTCTCTGGCCATTTACACAAGGTAAGAAGTGAAAATAGGAAAAAGAGATATAAGAGGAGCGCTTTTACTTTCTGTATACACATTAAGGCGTTGAACTGAAGAACTATGAGGGTGATTATTAGAGCAGCTGAGAAAAGATTGGGGTTCGATGTAATTGGTTTAAAAAATTTAACTTCCGCATAATTTAATGGGCAGAGTTTTCAATCGACCTAATTTCTTACTCTACTTATTATTACTACAGGAGACAGGCGCGCGAGTTTTCAAACTTCAAGTTTCGCTCGATCGATCTTATACGAGGATGACATCACTTTCGATGGGTAAAACCAGTCATGCTTGCGTTACCTTGTGTATAGCAGAGGAGTAACAACCTGACGATGCTTACCTGAAACAGAAAAGTAAATAAGAATTTAATTTACATACAAGTGGACTAGTGAAGCAGAAAAAATGCAAAAGAAAATCATAGACTAATATATTTACGCGCAGTACAATTTACTCTTGGAAATTCCATTTTTCCCAGCTCTCTCGCTTAGCTCCCTCAGTCTTAAACGAGAAGACAAAGAGAGGCCTAGAGGGTGAGAGAGAGAGTACAAGAGACGAGGAAGAGAAAGCCATGGGAGCCCAGAGCGCGCATCTCTCTGGCTTCGGCGCGAGAAGACCAATGGGATTAAGGTGAAAATGGATTATCAGCCGATGGCGGCTAGGCTGCTGCTGCTGCTGTTGAAGCACAGAGCAGTAGCTGTAGCAGCTTGGATAATCTAATTCTAAATTAGAATGTCCCGAGCTGTAGCTGCTCTATACGGAGAGTCGTTCCCTGCTCGTTATCTGCACGGATTCGCTCGACGTAAATATGATACGACGTTCGGGATTAACCGGTGAGAAAGTGGATACATGACGCGAAATCGGCCAAGACTCGGGAAATTTTCCTTTTAAAAAAATTTTAACGAGATGCATTAGGCTACGCGATAATGGCTACAGCGTCGACGAGAGACAAGCGGGATAATTCAAAGTGCCGAGAGAAAGAGAGAGTGCGCCGAAGAGGAAACAGAAAAAAAGCGCCATCTGCTCTGTTCGTAATTACAAGGTTGTTTGTTTTGCAAACAATTGGCCGCAAACTCATAATGAACGCGAGAGCTTCTCTTCTTTTCTTCAGCAGCCATAGCTTTCTCCATCTATCTTTCTCTCTCGTCGGTAGTATATATCTCCGGGCTAGCAATCGAGATTCGGGGGATAACAAAGCCGAGGGGGGAAGGAGGAGAGAGGGTGACTTCGCGTAAGAGGGATGCTACTGCTGTGGCGCTTTGTGGCCGGGAATTAAGGCTGGCTCACGCCAGCTAAAAGAGAAACAGAAGAAAAGCTCTGCAGAGAGAGAGAGGAAGGCCGCACGTAAGAATGACGAGTTTTCCCGTAAACGAGGCAGAAATTACACCGAGCGAGAGCCGCCGTGTTTACTTCTTTTTTTCTTTCCACTGCAGTGTGTATAGCATTTATTGCTCGCAAACAATCCTTTGACTTTATTATCATTACATTACTATGTGTTTTCTACTTTTTTTTTCTTTCGAGAAGACATCGTGACAGGATAAACGTTTGTGTCTCTCTCGACGAGCAGGGATATTAAAAAATATAATTAGTTTCGCTTGATTTTCAACAACGTTCAGAGAGAGACTAAGATCGGAAAAAGTCGTCGACGACTCGGGGAGGTAGACACGTAACTGACAGGTAAAAATTGCGAGGCAAAAAAGCAGCAGCAGCAGCAGCGCAAAGCACCGCGTCAACTTCCCTTTCGCGTCTGTCTACTTAAACGGACAGTTCTCCCTTCCTACCTACCTACCCTCTCGTATCTCGAGCTAGGAAGCAACGTTCATTTAAAAGAAATCTCGGCTAAATTTTTTTTATTTTCCACGTCCCTCTCGGAACTACTAAACTTCCGCAAGCTCTGCAGAATGAGCTTCGTATAAAGCCAGAAGAAAAACAAGGACAATCATCACATTATTAATAGGATGAATCAAGAGAAGTATATAAAGATAAATGAAAAATCAGGGGAAAAAAAAGAAGCTGGCCTCAGTAGCAGAAGTAGTGACAGTAAAAGCGCTGCTTTCAAGTTAACGAAGAAGAAAGGATGGCGGGAAAAAGAAGGCAAAGTCAATAAAAGGAAATTAAAGCGAAGAAGGAAGAGAGCTGAGTATAGGGAAGGGGTTTCTGTGTAGTTCACTGTCAGTCGTGACGTGTAGCTGCACAAAACGCGCAAAAGCGAGGAGAGCTCCTGTAGAGAAAGGGGGGGAGGAGAGAAACCCGACAGCAAATAGCTCTTTCCGGTGACATCACGTAGACACAAGTGCAGCAGCAGTCGACCAGGATGCCTGCTTGGCCGAGCTGGCACGTGCGCCGGCGATAACTGACGTGACACTACGCTCAGTCCCTCCCCGCTATGTCAGCTAGGCTCTCTCTCTCTCTCCAACTTACGACTACGTCTCCAGGATATGTACATCGTATTTTAACTCTCTAATACCTAAGGTCTCGTAGGAATCGATAATTGTTAAAGGCTCTTTGTATACAATTTATAGAATAAGTTGTACAGAATAAGCTGTGCTGAACACATTCCGTCGATAGTCGCTTTGGAGAATCAATTCCAATCGCGGTATCAACATTTTTTGAAATTAATCATTTTGTGATTATGTCCTATAGCCAGTAAGTATAACTGCCGTGTTATAGTTAGGCAGACGAAGCGTGTCGTACGCTGTATGTAAACATAAGGCTCAGTCGCTCACAGGCGTTCCTAGTAAGAACATCTCTTGTATTTGTATCGCTAATACTTACTGTATCTAGCTTACCTATATTCACATATATTAATCGTATAGTTATATACACAACACATTTGAATAAATCACTTTTGATAGCACGTAATTTCATGTTTGTTTAAGGCTCGTGTATTTTCTGTTTTTGAGAATAAACTTCAAGATCCCCCCGCCGCCTCCGTTATTAAGACGATCAAAAACGATCAAGACGATCAGGTATTAGGACTATAAACCTCCTGTTGAGTTGTCTAATCAACCGAGCCGTCGACCTACTTGAAACCTGAAATCCCCAATCCTATGGAGGCATTGTTTACCGCATGCGCGCGCACTCGTGTATTTCGAGTCTAAGGTTAGTTATATCCTCATAGTCAAACTAAGAAGTAGTCCTGTACTCTCATATATTTTGAAAATTATATACGTTAAGCATTGCCGCAATAAAGTTATACAATTCGATTTTTCAGTTTAAAGGTGCATCCGATTGAGTTAGAGTGTACAGCACATCACCAGACTCGCAATACCTAAGCCACTGCACAGTACGCCAATTCAACTGTAAACAGCGTAAGTCAGTCGAATTCAAACCGTCAAGCCACCCGCCCCACCTTTGTATAACTGACTTGAAGAGAAAAGTTACAAGTGACTTCAACATTTTTCTTCAGTGTTCGATTACTTTGTACTCGTCGAATAGCGCATCTGATTAATTTCAAGCAGCCAGTGCATCTCTATACTCTCAATAAGTGGACCTCTCCACGAGACAGCCAATAATCAACATATTTATCAGTGTAACGTGAGGCATTGGCTTTTTTATTTACTTTTAAATACGGAGTGAAAAGTATGAAAGGCAGAAAGAAACTCAAGCGAGCAAAGAAAAAAAATAACAAAAGAAAATCGTCTGTGGAAAGTGATGTGTGTGTAAATGGAAAGGATTATGATATTGTCGATGTAGAAGGGGATGGAAACTGCCTTTTCAGGTGCTTTTCATAATATCTGTATAAAAAAGAAGATTCGCATTTTAATATCAGACAAAGGTGTGTAGACTATACTGTAGAACACTGGGACGAAGAAGCTCCGATATTATTCAGCACCTGTGAAGAAGACGAGGAAGTAGTTTATGAAGATGCTGAGAGTTATAGAAATAAGATGGGCTCAAATCGTTGTATGGGAACAGACTATGAACTCGGTGTTTTTATAAGAAGTCTACATATACCTGCAACATACTTTCGAGAATATGAGGAAGACGAACCTACTTCAATTAGACAAGTGCAAGTGCTGGACAATGATAATGTCAATATAAATGCCAGGCGTTTAAATATTTTATTTACGGGTAAGCCAAGAAATGGACATTGGCAAATATTGCTCGATAGGAGCGATGATAACAAAAATCAGAACGAATACGAAATTTTGGCGGCCGATCGTTGGCTTAATTCTGGTAAAGCAACAGAAGCTTGTAAGAAAGCGATCAAACCACAATCTGACATGAACAATCAACCCGCCAACAAGAAAACACGTATTGGCAAATTAGAAGTTATGCAGTTAAACGAAACTGAGCGTGTACAACTGCCTTCAGTCAACGACGGAAATGGTAATGAACAATATTATATCGACACTGATGTAGAAAGGAATCCCACGGAAACTCGTTTTGAAGAAACAAGTGAAGATGAAAAATGTAGAAATGATAATGAACAATATTATATCGACAATGATGTAGAAAGAAATCCCACAGAAACTCGTTTTGAAGAAGCAAATGAAGATGAAAAATGTAGAAATGATAATGAACAATATTATATCGACACTGATGGAGAAAGAAATTCCAAAGAAACTCGTTTTGAAGAAGCAAATGAAGATGAAAAATGTAGTAATGATATTGTCGAAGAAAAATTAGAGCTTTTCGAATATGCCTGGGGAATCGAACCGTTTTATTTCGAGGAAGAGAATTTATAAGTAAAAGCCATAATATGTATTTTTCTTCTTGTAAAAATGTAAATGTTCCAAAATTATTTATCTGTTACCGATAAAATATCTATTAAAATTTTTTATAATTTTGTATGTAATCAATAAAATGAACTGAAGTCTGATTCAGACCATATATTATTTTATAATTGAGTAAGCAAAATAAATTAATTAGTTTCACAATTGCAAAATACGAGATTAAGCCACCTGTCGGAAATTTGTATAACTATGATGTAAAAATTTCCTTTAGCTGTAGGTGGACACATACCTGTAGTATACATCATACATACCTTGTTCGTTGTGTGTGGCTACTCGGAGGGAATATATAACCAATATTATCGCCAGCGCTATGAGTAGCCGGAATTCGCAATTTTGTTTTCATAGTTAGCTACTGGATGTATTACTATATATATTATATATGTGCTGAGTAACCTCAGTGTATAGAAAACAAATAGATGTCGCGTCAGTTTATGCGCACAGTGAATATATATACAAAACAATTTTTTCTAACCTAAAAGTTGTAAATACAAAGCAAAACGCGAAACTACAAGCTCACCATATATCGTACAGATACATGACAGTTTTTTTCCATATATTTATATTGCATCGCGTCAATTGATTTACTACTACAGTTTGGATATATATATATATATATATATATA